>QNUK01000451.1:125000-187500 GCA_013621035.1 Clarias magur | reverse complement strand
TGAACATGAAACGTCGGAGAAAAAATATGTTCCGTATGTATATTTTTACATGAAACAACAAATCAAGAAAACTCCTCCATCGACTACGGGGTCTTGGGAATCTGATGGGAATCTGAACCTCGGGTCAGTTGAGGTTTTAAAAATTCACTCAGGAGGTGTGGAACGACAAAAGTAGTTCAGGAATAAAGGAGCACAAAAAATAAATAACCAGGCACAGCTGAAGAATAAGAGAAATCCATTTTAGAAAATAAAAAAGTTTGAGCCAGAATACAGTTTCCTGAAGCCACCTCGACTGCAGTTGAAATGAAGCGACTAAAAATCATATTTGTATTTGCTTCACATTTAATTTTATTTATTTTAAGGTTGGGTGGGTGCAGCTGCCAGATCTGAACGCCTCCGGCGCACGTTTCCTTCCGAACCTTGATGAAAATCGGCTTCGCGCTCGATTTCCGCTCCTGGCTGGCTCGCTTTTTCACTCGCGCTCGTTCCGTCGCTGCCGTTTTCCCGCTGAGTCACTCTTCTTCTTTTCCTTCATGGAGAAAGTCATTTCTGGTGGCTGCGGAGAGACGCCACGCTTTACACACCCGCGCCTTTTCTTTTCTACAGCCCTTATCTCGCTCTAATATTTCATTATCCCTTGTCGTGTAGGCATGTGCGCCTACACCCCGGCCCTCCTGTCACACCTGAGCGTCAGTGTTCCAGGCCCAGTAACATGAAGCCCATGACTGCTGCGAATGTGTGTGTGTGTGTGTGTGTGAGTGTGTGTGTGTGTGTGTGTGTGTGCTCTGACTGTCAGCTAATTTCCTGTCCTGTGCACTGAAATGTGGTTTGTATTGACGGATTAATGAAGCCTCTGTCACCTTTTAAGTTCTCGGAGTGACGTGTAGGAGCGACACGAGAGCTTTAACAGCCGCGAACATGACAACCCGTGACACGTTGCGGCTACGCTGACGCAGTCGGTTGTGTTATTTTATGTTCTACTTCATTTATAAACTCATTCCCCGCGTCTATTGGAGAAAAGTCATTAGGATTTAATACACTGATTTATTCACTGATTCAGCGGCACCTCGGCATGTGAACTTAATCCGTCCCCGGGGCCGAGTTCTTACGGTGAAATCTTATATTGTGAAACGCATTGTCCCATAGGAAATAATGTAAATGCAGCCGCACAAACAATATTACCAATATTACCAATTTCCAACACTATAATCATATTCTTGCATATAAAAACAATAAAGACATTTCGAATAGTAAAATATGAAATAAATAAATAAATAAATAGACATTAAACCTCACTTAACTTTAATTTATGATTCCTCTCGCCACCGGCTGCTTTAAAGACCAAACATAGCGGCTCCCTTTTCTTCTTGCTACCGTCCTTGATAACATTCTCGGGACCCGTGGTGCTGAAAAATTATATAAACAAAAAATTATATAAACTCACTTCGCCTGGCCTTCCACTGATACATGTTTTGAGCGTCTCCCAGACATAGTCGCGACTTAGCCGCTATTCGGTTCGGCTAGGTTCTTTAGCTCGTATCCCGAAAATGCTAATTTCTCACAAAATTCTATTCTTAAGGTGAAAAGTCCCGGAATTCTGAATCGCCCCGACTTAAGAACTGTATACTGATTCCTTGACTCTTTTGAGAAAAAGTCGTTCTGATTCAGTACGCTGTTTCCCTGAGCTTTCTCTGATTTCCCTTTTTTTTTTTTCTCTCTCTCTTGTTTTTTCTTACAGCATCCAAGGCAAGCCCGCCCACACAGACCCCAGCAATGGACCCAAGCCGGGCGGGCCGGTCGGTGGCGGCGCTGACCAGAGCCACTCTCCTCGAAAGAGCCCTCAGGGGGACGCAGGAGGCCCTAAATCGCCCTACTCCTTGCCGCAGATCGCCCCGATGCCCAGCAGTAAGCTGTGCCCGGTGTGTAAGACGGCCGACCTGACGGGCGTCTCGGACGGACAGCCGAACTGCAACACATGCACCCAGTGCCGCGCCACGGTGTGTAACCAGTGCGGCTTCAACCCCAACCCACATCTCACAGAGGTAAGAGTCCAACTTCTCCTCGATGTGTCTATGTAATCACCGTCTCTCCACGATGAACTCTGAAGACGTCACGCTCGCCCCGTGACGTGTTAGCGTGAGTCACACCGAGCGTTAGAGCTGAGACCGAACAGAGAGAGAGAGGAGAGATAAAGAGCCTGACAGCAGATAACAGATAGAGAGGAGGACTGAGGATGACAGAGGAGAAAAGATAAAGAGACTGCTGAGTGTGAGCGCGCGGCTCAGTGGAGGAAATACGGCCGCTGCTCTGGAGATCAACAGGGGGAAGAGAGATGGTGATGGATGTGTTCTGTGTATTAAACAGTACACCTCGAGTGCCTCAGACACTACGACTGTCTCTGTGTCACGCGGCGCATCTGTTCAGCATACGTCGGGACATGAGGCGCGCTAACTCGTGTGATTAACGCGTGCTAGTTTGTTAGGTTTAGCATGGTGTGATCCTGAGCTCGTAGCCAGCAGCTGCTCACTCACACTCACTCATCGGCTGTAGCGCTTTATCCTGTATTCAGGGTCGCGGGGTCGCGGGGGGCCTGGAGCCTATCCCAGTAGTCTTAGGGTACGAGGAAGGGTGCACCCTCCTATCTCAGGATGCACACACATACACGCACACTACGGGCAATTTGGGAACGCCAATTAGGCTAATCTGCCTGTCTTTATACTGTGGGAGGAAACCGGAGTACCAAGAGGGGAACGGGGAGAACCTGCAAACTCCATGCACACAGAGACGGGAATCGAACCCGGACCCTGGAGGTGCAAGGCGACAGCGCTAACCCCTGCTCTGGATCGTTAAATAGCATCGCTGTGTAGTAAAGCTAAGCGCCCAGCTATCCAGAGTCGAAACGCTTAATCAGTAAACACACAATCTTGTTTGTTCGACCATTTTAAAAAGACGTCCTGGAATTCCGTCTCGGAGAACTCATGAGAAATTTGGATGCAGCGTTACAACGCGAGAGAGTCTCAGAGTCAGAAGCTCCGCCCACGGGATTTTACTGAAACAAAGGACACTGAATTAGAGTCGAGCAATAGGTTTAATGGGGTTTACAACACACACACACACACACACAAATTGTTTTGTTTTACTCTCACACATACGCCATCTCGTGTTTTTTCACTTTCTGATAGAACCGTTCGCTTGATAATGTCCTGCAATCGAACTACACACACACACACACACACACACACACACACACACACACACACACACACACACACACACACACACACACAATGAGGGGGTGAGAGAGAATGTGTGGTGTCTGTGGTTATGTGTGTGACAGATGAGGATAGAAGAAGACAGAACGGCTCTGTGTGTGTGTGTGTGTGTGTGTGTGTGTGAGAGAGATGGTGCAGTCTGACAGATCAGTGTTTAAGGAGGGGGGAGGATGGAGAGAGAGATAGTGTAAAGGAGAGAATGAGAAAAAAGGGATAATTAGGATGAGATAAGATGGGAAGGAGAGAGAGAGAGAGAGAGACAAGGGGGACTGGTGCAGGAAACGTCTGGGGCGAGCGAGAGAGAGAGAGAGAGATTTGGGTAAGAGACTTGGATGTGTTTCAAATTTGATACTGGAAATAAAGTAAAGTTGGATTTGTTATAGAAGAGAGGAAGAGAGAGGAGAGGAGATCTGCATGAGATCTGCAGAGGGATGTAAGGAGTGAATGAGAGAGATGGGGTTAAAGAGAGAGAGAGAGAGAGAGAGAGATGTGGACACACTTCAGTGGTCTCCCCTACAGCATGCAGCACCTCCAGCACTCAGCCATCGGGCCGGGCTCTATTTATAGATCTGCCTGCAATCCTCCACCACTCTGAGAGACAGAGAGAGAGAGAGAGAGGATGGATGGAGTGAGAGAGGCGGTAATTAGGCTGGGAGAAGATGGGAAGGTGGGGAAGGAGAAGAGAGGGAAGGGGACGTGTAACGAGACGAGGGAGGAGAGGAAGAAAGAGAAGATGGAAGAATAGGAGGAACAAGAGAAAGATAGAAAAACAAGAAGGAAAGATAACGTGACACGCTGACGGTTTGCAATATTTAAGAACTGCACCAAGAATCCAGGACTTATTTATGAACAGTTTTTGAGATTTTTTCATTTTTGCTTCACTCGACCGGAGCAGCTTTAGGCAGTTGTACTGAAATTTAGACGAAACGTAAAAAAACAAAAAACAAAACAAATGAAGCGATAGAGAGAAAATTTTGTTAAAAAATGACGATTAAAAAAGATTGATATAAAAATCTCTCTCTCTCTCTCTATATATATATATATAGATATATATACATAGTCTATATACAGTGTGTGTGTGTGTGTGTGTGGAAGCCGGCGAGGCTTCAGTCATTAAACTGTGTATTTGGGTTTTTGTCAGATAGAACGAACGTTATCATCACTTTTATAACGTGTAAATTTTACCACCATTATGACGTCGCAAAAATGTAGCACTCTGACAATGAGCACGTTATTTATTTCATTTGTTTGTTCATAGAAACGACCAAAAACAACCATAAACCCACGTGATCATCTGTGCTATTTCCTTGCCTGTGCGACCCATTTTTTCTGCAGTTGGTTAAAAGGAGCTAAAATCCAGTTCTCGGTCTCCGCCTGCGTTATCGTCCCTGCTGCTTTCAGCCAATGAGAGCGCGCAGATTTGCATAAAGATTAGGAATAATGCAGGATTGTTGAAATGATGTGAAGCGATAAACGTTTATGAGGGCGATGAGATAAAGTCTGATTTTTTACGAGCGCGCTGCGTTTCGCATTTAAGCTGCAGAATCAGTCATGAGACTGGCAGCAGGAAGTGAGCATGGAGCCATCTGGACTGCACACACACACACACACACACGCACACGCCATCCCACACTCACAAACGGAACACTGCCAGTCCTCGAGAGATCTTCTTCCCACCTTCAGTGCTGGTGTCTTGGCATGATCTTCACCGGATCCTCACTCAGCGGTGGCTCAGAGGCGATGGCGTGGAGGAGGGGGAGGGGTGGGTGAGGGGGGAAGGGGGGGGGCAGGAGTCGGGGGGATAGGGGGGTGATTTCTTTTTCAAAGCTGGGGCAAATTATCCTCTCATCCTAACTGTCCACTGGTGAGAGAGAAGAATATCATGCTCACTCTAGAGGTTTTTCCTAGAACCGTTCATAAAAAAAAAAAAAATTGTATAAAAAAAAAAAAATTTAAAGTCTTCTCACTTAATTACCGCTGCGTTCGACTCGTCAGTGGGAAGTCATAGCTGAGCGTTTATGCTGCAGAAACATTGACGCCTCCATAAAATGTACTGTGCTGGAGCGATGTCATACTTTTTCCTTTCTTGTTTCCTCTGTTCCGGGTTCCGAGCTTCCCTTTGAAGTCGGCATTTAAAAAAAAAAAAGAAGAAGAAGAAGAAGAATGCTTGGTGCCGCTGGAGACTTTTCTGAAAAGTTGAAGAAGTTTCTAAATGGACGCTCTGCTGTGAATAATAATAAAATAAAAAAAAACACACCAAACTCCAGAAGGCAGTGTTTTTTTTTTTATTTTTTTTTTTTATACAAACTCCCACAGGATCCCGTGAGAAGCGCGCGCCGAGTGCTGAGGAACGGAAGGGACTAGCGCGAAAGCAGACTCAGACGATCGTGTCTCGAATACGTTTGTGATAAAAGGGACGTTCTGGAGTGAGCGGAGCGAGGGTGTGTGCGCCGGTTTGGAGCGGGGCAGGTTGATAAATATCAATTAGGCCCCGATGTCGAGACTGCCGCGACCCCTCGATTAGCGGCGACCTGTTTAAATTAAAAATCCTTTTCCCGTTAACGAGGACGTGTTCAAGGCGGCGCTTGTCCGCGCTCTCTCACCTCGCCGCTCAACCTGCTAACGAGACGCCGTTCGGCTTACGCTCTTGTTTTACAGTCTTTCGGCCTCGGGTGAATCGGTGTCTGATCCCAGCACGTGGCCGAGCTCTCGGCGGATAATAAAGAGAGGAATAATGACGGATTAGCGGCTCTCGGAGTTTGGTGTAAGTACAGTAAAGAGCCTGAAGCGCTGAGCTCCCGCAGAGTCACACGCCATCTCTCTCAACGCCATGAAATGTGAAGGTCTGCGTTCCCCCGTGCCCCTCCTCACATCCTCCCAAAACAATAGGGTGAAAGTAGACTGTCCCACATTCAGAAGGAAGACAAGGCCGTTCCACCATCCTCTCTGCGCCGGCGACACGTGAACTGTAACATCTGTAACATGTGATGAACTGTAACATCTCAGAGAGACCCAGACACGAGCAGACATAGAGACAGAGAGATAGACAGACGGATGGATGGAGAGAATGAGAGACAGATAGATAAGGAGACATACGGACAGACAGATGGAGAGGCACACAAAGACAAGCAGTTGTATAGGCGGACGGAGTCAGAGACGACTGGACATACGGACAGACGGATGAGACAGTGCGACAAGCAGATGTACAGACAGATGCATGGAGAGACACAAAGATGAGCAGACAGACAGACAGACAGACAGACAGACGGATGGTGAGATAGACAGAGATAAAGACAGCGGAAGAGATACAGGTGCAGAGATGTCAAAGAAGATTCAGAAAAGGTAAAAAAGCAGACAGACAGACAGATGGAAAAATTAGCAGTCAGGTGAAGAGATATGAAATATGGAGATATGAACAGGGAAGCAAATATGGAGGGATAGACAGAAAGAGAGATTAAATACAACACAGACAGACAGTAATGAGAGAGAGAGAGAGACAGTTTGGCGAAACTTTTTCAAAACTTAAACTGGGACAAGACAGATCAAAAACGCACCAACAAGCCCTTAAATATCACACACACGCGCGCACACACACACACACACACACACACACACACACACACACACACACACCTTTGCCTCATTAGCTGCTAGCACTTGGCATGAGTGCAAACTCATGAGTGACAGCTCATGAGTGGCACTTAAACACACACACACACACACACACACACACACACAATATAAAATGTCCACGTTGTAGCCCAAACACACTTAATGAGACGTGTTCAGTGGTGGTGTAATAGAGCTAATACGCTAACGTAGCTAACACATAATGAAGAGGTTTTATGTCGACTCAGCAGAGCGTCTCTGTGAGGGGTCACGTCCCATCGGACCGCTGTCATCTGCTTCTTGCATTTCTACACGCAGGGGGCGAGCTAGAGTCTTGTGTGTGTGTGTGTGTGTGTGTGTGTGTGTGTGTGTGTGTGTGTGTGTGAGAGAGAGAGAGAGAGAGAGAGAGAGCTAGAGAGACAGAGAGAGAGATATGGAAGTGTATTTGCTGAATTAACAATCATTCCTGTTTTGTCCTCCTGTCTTTGTCTATTCTGGTGCTGTCTTTTGTCTCCGGGGTGCTGAAGCATAAGCAACACAAACACACACACACACACACACACACACACACACACACACACACACACACACACACACACAGGCTGACAAAATGACTACTTGGCAAAGCTTCTTTATTTATACCACCTGCTGTAAAACCCACACAGTAACACAACACTGCTCCTGTTTCAATCCAGACACATTCACTTCCCCTAGACACTTACCCTAAACGCTTCACCTCACCTCACCAATTCTATTAGGCACCCCCTCTAGTCACTTCCCCTTGACACTTCTCCAAGACACTTCCTCTAGACACATCCTCTGAACACTTCCACTAGACACCTTCTCTAGACACTTCCCCTAGATATTTCTCCTAGACACTTCCCTTAGACACGTCCACTAGACACTTCCACAATTTTTACATTATCTAGACACCTCCTCTAGACACATCCCCTAGACACTTCTCCTAGACACATCCCGTAGAATCTTCCCAAAGACACTTTTTACCCAGACACCACCCCTAGACGCTTCCACTAGACGCTTCCACTAGACGCTTCCACTAGTCACCTCCCCAGACACTTCCCCTAGACACATTGCCTTGACACTTCTTCTAGATACTTCACTAGACACTTTATCTAAACACCTCCAATAGACACTTCCCTTAGACACTTCCGCCAGACACGCCCCCGAGACACTTCACCATACACTTTCCCTAGACATGTCCCCAGGAAATTTCCTCTAGACACTTCCCCAAGCCACTTCTACTAGACAGCTTCCCCTAGACAGCTTCCACATGACAGCCATGCCTCTGCTCAGGGAGATGTGGTTTAATTACGAATTTAATTAAAGTCTAAGTACAGTTCAATTAGCGCAGGAGCGCGCTGTGTTCATCAGTACAGATACGCAGTGACAGTCAAAGGGGCGTGACCTCTGTCAGTTAGTCTTAGTGAAGGAGGCGTGGCTTTTGTATCAGTCAGTCTCAGTGAAGGAGGCGTGGCTTTTGTATCAGTCAGTCTCAGGGAAGGAGGCGTGGCTTTTGTATCAGTCAGTCTTAGGGAAGGAGGCGTGGCTTTTGTATCAGTCAGTCTCAGGGAAGGAGGCGTGGCTTTCATATCAGTCAGTCTCAGGGAAGGAGGCGTGGCTTTTGTATCAGTCAGTCTCAGGGAAGGAGGCGTGGCTTTTGTATCAGTCAGTCTCAGGGAAGGAGGCGTGGCTTTTGTATCTGTCAGTCTCAGGGAAGGAGGCGTGGCTTTTGTATCAGTCAGTTTCAGGGAAGGAGGCGTGGCTTTTGTATCTGTCAGTCTCAGGGAAGGAGGCGTGGCTTTTGTATCAGTCAGTCTCAGGGAAGGAGGTGTGGCTTTTGTATCAGTCAGTCTCAGTGAAGGAGGTGTGGCTTTTGTATCAGTCAGTCTCAGGGAAGGAGGCGTGGCTTTTGTATCAGTCAGTCTCAGGGAAGGAGGTGTGGCTTTTGTATCTGTCAGTCTCAGTGAAGGAGGTGTGGCTTTTGTATCAGTCAGTCTCAGGGAAGGAGGCGGGTCAGAATGAGGATAAAATGATGTCACAGCGCTGAAACATTGTCAGAGTTTGTTTCGCAGCACCATACTCAGGTAGGAGGCGTGGCCTAAACTTGACCAACAGCTGTGATTTGGTGTAGGGTGGACATTCTTTAGCTTTGATGGAAGTGTTGCTGTGTTTTTATGTAAATGTGAAAGTCAGACCTGATCACTGTACCAGTCGTCCTGCAGCTTCAGTATAACTTTGATGTTCAAATGAGTTCAGAATGAAAGAAATGCAAATAAGTGTGATGCTAATGACGAGTTCACTGGCTATATGAGGTACTTGAAGTGTGTGTGTGTGTGTGTGTGTGTATACACACACCCATACACCCAGCCCCCACGCACACATTATATAAGCAGTGTGAATGCAGTACAGTTTTAGCAGATGTTCTTGCTCAGCTTTGCCAATTATCATACAAAAGCTTCATTTCTCACGTGCTCAATCTCTCACCTCATCACCTGAACAAGAAAAATGGAAAGACAGATGAGAGAGAGAGAGAGTGAAAGAAAGAGTGCTTATGTTAGTGTGTGCTTATATACAGTGCCGGGCCAAAAAAGTCACACACTCTAATATTTTGTTAGACCTCCTTTTTGCTTTGATTACAGCACGCATTCGCCATGGCACCTTTTCAATAAGCTTATGTAACATCATGACATTTACTTCCATACAGAGTCGCTTTAATTTCTGTCCAAGGTCTTGTATTGATGATTGGAGAGTCGGACTGCTGTGTAAAGCCTTCTCCAGCCCAACGGTCTTAATGGGGTTAAGGTCTGGATTCTGTGGTGGCCAATCCATGTGTGAAAATGATGTCTCATGCTCCCTGAACCACGCTTTCACATTTTCAGCCCGATAAATCCTGGCATTGTCATCTTGGAAAATGCCCGTGCCAACAGGGACGAAAAACTCCATGATAACCTGGTCATTCAGTACATCCAGGGCGTTAGCTGACTTCATAACGTTGCTGAACCTAGACCTGAGCCACTGAAGCAACCCCAGATCATAACACTGCCTCCAGAGGCTTGTACGGTAGGTGCTAGGCATGATGGGTGCATCGCTTCATCCTCCTCGCGTCTTACCCTGTTGAACATCTGAATCTCGCAAATGATTAAGACAGGTAGGCGTGAGACAGGTCTGTGCATGAGTGCGTGCATTTGAGTGAGACAGAAGGGTGTGTCTATTTGAAGCACAAATCACTGTGTCTTTGAGTGCCGAGTGTCTTTTGGTGGACAAATGGGCATATCTTCTAGTGAACAGAGTGGGTGTGTCTTTTTTGAGACAAGTGTATGTGTTTGTGTGGAAGGAGTGGGCGTGTCCTTTTGTCAGACAAAATGGTATGTGTGTGTGCTTGAGTGAAAGTTTGCAGGTAATCTGGCAGCCCAAATTCATCTTGGTGTCGAGTCAGTGCTTTGTGTTCTGACCTTGGTGGTGTTTCCACTAATTTCACACAAATGGTTTAAGCTCATGAAGTGCTTGTTAATGAGCTGATGAGCTGAATCAGGTGAGTGATAAAACACTCGGGGATTGAGAGGCACGGTGCTCAATAATCCTATTAAGCAACTCTGTGTTGTCATGTCATTGTTCATCGTGCATAGTGATTATATAAGCAACTCAAGGGTGAGCTGTTCACTGTTCGCCGGTTCTTTGCATTGTAGTATCAGGTGTTTGGCGACCAGGCAGCTGTTGTTTGATAAAATACCGACAGAGCTTGTAAGCTTATGTGAAATGTTTAATGAAACGCCTGTAGCGCTTTCTTTATTTCTCCCTTTTTAATAATTCAGTGCTGCTTTATTGGCATGCCTGCTGTTCATATAATATTTCCAAAGCACCGGATCACACAGGGATGACACTAACTCTCTCTTTCTCTCTCATTTCTCGGCATTGTTGAACAGGTGCAAGAATGGCTGTGTCTAAACTGCCAGATGCAGAGGGCTTTAGGAATGGACATGGACACCCCACGATCCAAGAGTCAGCAGCAGATCCATTCTCCACAGCAGCCAACCAAGCCCCAACCTCGAACAGCACCCCAAACGCCATCTTCGACCCAACCCAAACCTTTTCCAACATCCCAGAATGAACTAAAATCTCAGTCTCAACCATCCACCCCCCTGAAAACCCAAACTCAAGCGAGACCTCAACCCCAATCGACTCCATCAACCCAACCCCAAGCGAAACCGCAAACCCAATCAACTCCATCAACCCAACCCCAAGCAAAACCTCAACACCAATCTACTCCTTCAACCCAACCTCAAGCAAAACCTCAACCGCAAACTACTCCATCAGCCCAACCCCAAGCAAAACCGCAACCCCAATCTATCCCATCAGCCCAAACCCCAGCCAAACCTCAATCCCAATCTACTCCATCAACTCAAACTCCAGCCAAACCGCAAACCCAATCTTTACCATCAGCCCAAACTCATGCCCAACCTCAATCCCAGCCTCCAACACCTTCGCATACTCAGTCAAAACTTCCGCCCACCCCTCAAACGCAACGAAAATCTCAATCGCAGCCCGCGACTCCCACCAAATCTCAACCAAATCCTCCCCCGTCAGATCAGCCATTTGGCAAGCTCTTCGGCTTTGGTGCATCCCTGCTGAACCAAGCCAGCAGTCTGATATCAGTCGACCAGCCACAGTCACAACCTCAGACACCTCAGAAAGCACCATCAGCAACCCCAAAACCCGGAGTCCAACCCAGTCCCCATCCTGGACCCCAACCTCAGCAGCAGAAGAGCAGACCAAAAGTGAACTGCCCCTTGTGCAAGACTGAGCTAAACGTTGGCATGCCTACAGAACCTCCCAATTACAACCACTGCACCCAGTGCCACGCCCAGGTCTGCAACATGTGCGGCTTCAACCCCACACCGCATCTCACTGAGGTAAGGCAGCAGGCTTCCTTAAATGCTTTCCTGATATCACGACTTGTTTTGGTGCAGTTGTTCTTTATGGGAGAATGAAACAAGACTAAGATTAGTTACAGAGGGAAAGGCACCAAGCTAGATGATGCCCTTTCAGAGTCGTGTGTAAGGTTCATTAGTGTAAGCTTCCTGCTTGGGAAGTACAGGATAGTGTATGTGTATGCATGCATGCGTGTCTTTTGACATTTAATATTACTTAAATAATGATCCCTTGTACGCAAATAAGCCGTTGTCCTTGAAGTTGATCCGCTCCTGATTGACCCAGCCTACTTCAAACCCAAGTTCTCACATCCCTGTTTGAAGGCACTGAAGCACTCGGGCTAATGAATCATAGAGGCGGCTGATCGGACCTTAATTATGCAAATCGGTCCCGATTGAATGATTGTGGTAATAACAGGCTTTTAGACGAACGCTGGGATTCTTTATGAGCGTGCTCAGTCACACACCAGAGAAAGCACACATCTCTATGGAGACTGAGGAATGACAAATGTTTTGTATCTTGCTGGTGGAAGGTGGGAGGGTTGTAGAATGACAGAGCTGGGTGGTATCACCTCTTTTTTTCCGGGAAAAAGTTTCACCCTAGGGGTTGTTGGTGCAGAGGGACCGCTTACGAGTTTGTCATTAGAGAGATGCCATGAGAATGAGAGGAATATCTACTGTCACAAGATACACCATGTAACTTAGCTGCTTAGATTGCATCAGTACCTGAGGAAGTTCTTCTTTACTTCTGGGTCCTGCAGAGCAACAACCTTGAAGAGCAGCATGGTGATGTTTTGGCTTTGCTGCCTCATGGGACAAGTTTTGCTGGTTGGATCCTGAGCTTGGGATGCACATCCCCCTCTGTGTCCTCCAGGTTGTCCCCTTTCCTCCCACACACCAGATGATCTGTATGTTTGTGGATGGTGCCCTGCTTTCCATCCATGGTATCTCTGGATTAGCATTGGTTCATACACACGCAAAGTGACAAAAAAAAGTGATGTAAAAAGAAAAAAAAAAGGTATGTTTGGGTGCAGAAAAGCTTGCAAAGACAATTTTCATGGTTGAAGTGAAGGGGAGGAAATGGACGAGAGAAGGTCATTTTGATTTTGATTCTGTAAAGCTGCTTTGCGACAATGACCATTGTTAAAAATGCTATAAAAATAAACTTTTCTTGAATTGAATTAAAGGTAAAAACAAAACAAAAAAGGATGGATGGAAAGGAAAAAAAGAGGGCAGGGGAACCTGAATATGAAACCTTGTTTTAGCTCTGTAACCTCATTTTTATTATAAATAAATGACTTAAAGTCTGTATTTACATGTTTAAGTTCACCGAAGAGGAACTTTATTTTTATCTGCACCATTTTTAGCTGCGATGGTGTGGATGTGGTTTGAGGTGAAGTTTTAAGGTAATCACTTGGAGCTGTATGTTTTTCTTTAACTATGAGCTCTGCCTGCCCACGGGTGCACCAGGGAAAGGGAACAAGACAAATTAATGTTGGCAACAAACCAAAACAACGTGGCTTGCCACTCTTGAAGGCTGTTCAGCGTGTAGACCTGGCATTGGTGTCAGCCAGCTCCATCTCTGTCACTGATAGAAACAGAAATACCTCCAGTGAAACAAGGTGCAGGTCACAGCCCTTCACTAATTACCTGCTTTCTCCTGCTGGCAGTCAACAGTGCTGTGTTCTGCTCGACTGGGCAAAGGATGATGTTCCTTATGCAGCAGGACAGTCTCGTGGGTGTAGTTAGGAGGCACAGTGGTGTAGATGGTGTTGGTGGTTTTGGTGAAGATGCACTGGATGGTAGAAGTGGTGTTGATCTAGACGGTGTCAGTGGTCTAGATGGTCATGGTCTAAGTGGTGCAGATGTGTAGGTGGTGCAAGTGGAGTAGATGATGGAGGTTGTGCAGATCATGTCAGTGGTGTAGATGGCTGCCACAGGCTCCCTGTGGACACACTGCAAGAAATGTTTAGTGATCTTTTTCTTTAACCAATGTGGACCTTCAGTGGCACCTCGCCAACCGGTCTGACCTTCATCTTGACAAGCGTCTGGCTTTTTTCCTGCTAATGAACTTCTGCAGAGATCAACATCTCTGTCTTCTGCTGTCACGCCACTGTGGATTTTTCATTTTAATTTTTCAAATTTGAGATGCAGAATGTCAGGGATACAGAAATTATCTGCTGTGGTGTTTATAAATCATCCAGTTCAATGTGTTTCCTTTCCTTTCCTTTCCTTTTTTATTTTTTATTTTTGGCTTCCTGAGGTTAAAGTTTACTGTGTAATGTAGAATTTATTTGCTGCCCTGATCGTTAGGAGTATTGGCAGTGAGATGTCCTGACAAAGACAGGAAAAACATGATCTGTGTGTGTATACGTGTGTGTTGGTTTTTACTAAGCAATCCGAAAATGTAAAAACATGTAGGTTATGAAGTTTACTTCTAGCTAACACGTGAAGGCTAGGCTGCACGCTTGCTAGCAAATGTCGGATCACTTTAAAGTTTTACGTCTGATGAGATTTACAGATGAAGTATTGTAGATTGATAATATCGGAAGTGTGTGTGTGTGTGTGTGTGTGAGAGAGAGTATTAGCCGTGTGAGCTAATGAGCACATTTTCAGCACACACACACACACACACACACACACTGCTACAAAACAACACTTACAGTACTCTTATTGTTTGTTTCCTTAATCAGGATAAGAGACGGTCATCTGCATCTCCACCTTATCTACATAACTATGGCTTTTAGAAACCTTAGCATTTGTCTGTGTGTGTGTGTGTGTGTGTGTGTGTGTGTGTGCTTGTGTGTGTTCATCAATCTTGTCTACGGTCCTTGCAGTTTTTCACTTGCAGCCTGACATTTCATTAAATTGAAAATGCCATACAATAAACAATGGATTGTTACGCAACCGTGTGCGTGCGTGTGTGTGTGTGTGTGTGTGTGTTGGGTATTAGTGCTGATTTATTATGTTGTTTCTCAACAGCTATAGCTAGATAAAATCAATGGGAATAAAACAGGAGGCCAGTCCGAGTGACATTTAAAAGAATGCAACTTAGCTAGCAACTTTGGTGAGTTAGCTAGCTTACTAAAGTTGCTATCTAAGTTGCTAGCTATCTACTTATGTCATATAATGCTTTCACTAAAGGATGTTATTTTAGTGAACAGTTAGAAACCCTAGCCCTGTGCTAACCGAGGACCTGTTTTCAGGTTAGGCGATAACCTGGAAGGTAATGAATAAACAGCGACAGTTACGAGGAAACGTTATTAACACATTCGCTGATCACGTTTATACAGTATGTGCCAAAATATATAGTACTGAAATGAAAAGACGAATGATATTACCTTGTTGTCGTCTCTGAGCTTATTTTTCCTGAAAGAAACTAACACACACACACACACACACACACACACACTATTATCACGGAAGTGTGTGTGCGCTACCTCGCTGTAGACAGTGTTCATATCGTTCGCGCAGACTCTCAACCTGGATTATTGTAACAAAGGTTCGCCAGACTCCTGCAAAAGGAGACTTTGCTCGCGTAATGCAGGAACGGTTCTTTGCCGATCTTTATAGTTGAACACAAAATGATAAACTTTTAATCTACAAAAATAAAATGGACAGTAACATTACTGCAACAATGTTTTGGATTTGTATTATCAAAGCTTTCCGAAGATTTTTCTAATTAAGAAAATAATAAATTTTTCTGATCATGTCTGACACCCCATGAATGCAGTATTTAAATTTTACTAGCGATCATGTGTGTTGATGAATCTAATGCTTATTACAACCGTGTCATCATCAGAGCCCCAGAGAACAAATATATCAATCGACAGTTCAGACATTTAAGTGGCACCGAAATGAGGCAACGAAATTCGCGTTCTGTTTCGGTCCGGTACAAACCAGTTACACAGGTACCGGTGCTGTACTGGCACCGATTTCCGTTACCCAACCCTACCCCTAAGTAGGCATCAGGTGGTGTAGGATCGGGGGATGGGACGGGTACGGGAAAAAATTGTTCTGCCTTTTTCAGACTCCGTCCCCGTTCATGACTGCTTTCGTATGAGAAATAATACTCCACTATGCATTTATTTTCCTCCGTCGAGAGACCCATTTCCAACAACAACCGCACCACACAGCTTCCTGTTCACTACTGGAAACGCGCGTGTGCAGCTGGAGCTATGCACTGTCGACAAACGCATGCGGCGTTGCACGGGTTTCAGTACTGTATACTTTGGCGCATAACATATTTCTCATTTAGTTATTTATCTTTATTGTTTTATTGCTAATATCATTCTGCAGCAATTTCATTCCTATCATGTACATGTATGTAAAATATCGTGATCTTTTGCCAAATCACACATGTGCAAAAGATAGTGTAAATAAAACGCTACGTCGCTAAGACGCTAAGACGTATGAAGTCGGAAACAACAGTTGATGTCGCGTGATGGGGTTTTTTGTGTGCGTCCTCGGGAGGACCTGCTTTGTCAAAACAGCATGTTGTTTCCAGTCGTGTCACCGGGTGTGCGTGAGGCTACCGCATGTGCTTATGGGTAATGGAGTATCGGCTCATTAAGCTGTCGTGGCTAATGTGTCTGACTCATCTCCTGTGACTCACGCTGTGGCTCGCTGCAAATGCTTAGAGCTTTCATTTTATGTGTGTATATATATATATATATATATATATATATATATATATATATATATATGTATATATGTGTGTGTGCAGCTGGATCCAAAATTATTGGCACAAGCTTACGAATGTCGGTGTGGTGATTTTTATCTTAATCTCAGACTAATAATGAATCATGGAACTGAAGCAAATGTTATTAATGTTTTAAGTGTTTTAAGAAGTGTTAAGAACAAACCATGTGCGCGCGTCTCCTCCATTAGCCTTCCAGCTAATTAGCGTAGTTAGCTGGATGAGTTGAAAAACAAGCTATACACCCGTGTCGTTTTCATCTGGAATTTCCTGTGGGTGACGTTGACGTGTCTAATTAAATAGAATTATTTTTTCCCCCAGTCCTTTATTATCATTAATTAGAATTCCCCTTTAGAAGCTTGAGGTCTGACTCCCAGCACAGGTTTCCCTTCGAACTCAAAACATACATAAATATCAGAAATAACATGCTGGTCAATATCTAATTCATTACTTTCCCAGCAGGTGAGCGTTAGCCTTTATTCATACGTCATAGTTCTTCTGTCTGTACTTAATAATTAGCACGCTGGCTAATTAGCATGTTAACTGTTAACTAGCTCGTCACGGATTAGTTATTTTCCATTTTACAGAGTTTACTTTCGGTATAAACATTTCTTTATGTTTTTTTATTTAATTGATTTTAATAATAACAATGTGCATTCATCATCTACAGCACATATTCTGTGTAGGGTCACACACACACACACACACACACACACACTCACCAGCTAGCCACTAAATTATCATGCTGCCTACTTTATAATGTTGTACAATATATATTTTTTAAAACAAGATACTTAAACATATATTACCTTCCAATATATACATTTTTTATTTATAGTAAAAAACTGTTTTTAGGTATCTAATAAAATTTTCTAATAATGTGTTCTATATTTAAAAAAATACTTAAATGTAAAAAATATTATATTGTATTATTTATATTTAAATAAATATCTACTAATAAGTATAGACGGGAAACACCAGGGATGCCCCGATACAATATTATCGCGATACCTCTGTGTTGATTCGATCTGTATTGCGATTCTATCAGCGTCATGATTTTATAAATATCACAATTCAACATTATTTAATTCATTTTTTAATCATTCTAAACAAGCATAGCAAAGAATTCTAATTCTAATACACACGATGCCAAGGTGTGAATAGTTTAGAATAGTTTCATCCTGTAGGATTATAGAGGAACTGCAACATTTTACCAGCTGAAATTTAGGATTCAAAGAACTTTATTAATTGCTTAAATAGAAACATATATAAATGTAAATTTTTTTTTAAATACATTTATTTATTTATTATTTTTAACTGATTTTGGAGTCAGTGTGGTGATACACGTATTGCCACACAGACGAACTACGATACCTAACTGAAAGTCTCTACTAATCAGTACATGCACATATTTATTTAAAAGTAACGCAAAAAGTACAAATAAAAATAATAAAATAGACAGATTTTTCTTTAAGGGCAAAAACTAACACACACACACACACACACACACCAATATTGTACTTTGTTTAGTTTTAGAAAATAGTTTATAAATTAATAAACATTTTTATATAATTACCTTCATATTTTAATTAGTTTAGTGTTAATTGTTTTTTTTTAAGTTGACTAAAAGACAAAATTTGTAAAACAAACTCCGTAAGTTGCATTTCTTTGTACTCCGCTAAACTAGCTTTATTAGCCAGGAAGTACAGAGAGGAAGTGACGTCAGCGGCGAGTGACGTCACGCGGGAACGTGTGCATGTGTTCGTTTAGTTCAAAGTGATTGTGAAGTTAAAGTTCTGAGTCTTAAAGTTTCCTCCATTTTCCAGAACTCTGTGTGTGTGTGTGTGTGTGTGTGTGTGTGTGTGTGTGTGTGTGTGTGTTCATTATCTAGTAAAGATAGAGGACAAAAAAAACCCCAGATTTAAAATAAAGCATCTTGTCAATAATTCATGCAGAGGGAATATTATAAATAGTACATGATGCAGGAGAGAGTCCTCATGTCTCACAAGGTCAAGTCTGTCTGTGTGTGTGTGTGTGTGTGTGTGTGGTTACACTATTTCACTGCGTCAGAGGTTTTTTCTCTGTGTGTGTTGCGTGACTGGCGTCATCACATTTGCTTCAGTTTTTATATGTAAAGCTTTCAGTTCACGCGCACACACACACACACACACACACACACACACACTCTTTGTCCTCTTCTCTCTTTTCCGTCTTTCCTTTTCCTCCTCTTGTTCTTAGCGGCTGTTTCTGTCTCTCACTTATTTTAGAAAACCAATTTCCTGTAAATTGATATTTTTACCGCTGAATCTGCGCACACACACACACACACACACACACACACACACACACACACACACACACACATTTTAATACAGTGATTTGATCTACTAGACTGTAGAGAATAGCACACTGGTACCGCTCATGGATCACTTGAATTATGAATCAGGGGTAAAAACGGCTTCTACTCCAGATCCGTTTCTCCAGAATTAGCTCCACGTGGCTCTTCCTGAGTGAATCGATCACACGTGTTCACCATCAACTGGACATCCAGTCATACTGTACGTGTGTGTGTGAGTGTGTGAATGGGGGCACGGATTTGGGAGCGTGAAACCTGACCTAGGGAACCTACGCTCACTAGCAGGTGACAAGCCTTTCGACGGTGTTTGCTGTGAAGCGACTGCTTCTGTTGTCGCCGTGTGGGCGTGGCCTGTTTGAATATATAAGTATATAAGTTACGTGTCTTATAGTAACACTCCAGAGTTTGAGTTGTTTGCTTTTGTGAATTCGAGGCTGAAAAGCTGGAAGCTGAGGCTCGCTGCTGCCACCTAGCACCAAGACAGAGTATCACACCGCGCATAACTAGCCTGAGTTAACGGAACGCTCATTTGGCTTCATCGCAAGGTCAAAGAATCCCAAATCGAACCGTTGTCGGAAATCAGGGACAGCTAGTAATAATAATAGTAATAGTACTAATAACTATTAGTAGCAATAATAGTAGTAATAACTAAATACGTAGCGTATAAATACGTCTAGCTCATACACATGTGAGGAGTCGTTCAGGGGAACCGAACCCACAGTCAGCGGCGCGTCAGTGCCATGTAAGAAACCAGGCAGGTGTCTCTGACCAGATTATGTTTAATAAATGAACTGATTCACTGCCATGCCCTGACCGGAAGAGTGTGTGTGTGTGTGTGTGTGTGTGTGTGTGTGTGTGTGTGTGTGTGTGTGTGTGTGTGCCTCACACACAACGAAAAATGATCTACAGACTCAGTGCAGCAGGAAGTGGAAGCGCCCACGCTGTGTCAGTTCAGTTCAGTTCCCTCAGAAGGTTCGTCTTCAACACCTGGATTCTCCCTTAATTATTCGAGAAGCTGTTCATGTCACAAACGTTAAAAGAGACGCCGGTGATCCTTCATACTTGTCTCCTGATTACACCAGTGTAAATAGCTTTTTTAGCACTCTGGAGGTGTGTGTGTGTGTGTGTGTGTGTGACAGAGAGAGAGAGAGAGAGAGAGAGAGAGAGAGAGAGAGAGAGAGAGACACACACACACACACACACACACAGAGGGAGGACATGTTGCAGCATGTTGGGCCACAGCACTCAGGCTTGGCATGGAGCAGACGCACCGCTTCAGGAAGGCTGACCCTGGCCTTACACACACACACACACACACACACACACACACACACACACACACACACACTTTCTCACTCAGAGACAGATGGCCCCCTGTGCGCACCTGTGAGTGACGTATCGACCCACTCTTCATTTTCCAGACACACACACACACACACACACACACACACACACACACACACACACACACACAGAAAGTATCATCACACACTTAACAAACAGCACTCACCAACTCAATCAATGTGTCTCACACTGACTGAGACAGTGTGTGTGTGTGTGTGTGTGTGTGTGTGTGTGTGTGTGTGTGTGTGTGTGTGTGTGCAATAGCATAGGAAATAAACCTCTGTGCTTTGCTCTTATAGGAAACTAATGGCGGTGCGGTGTGATCCCGTTATTACCCTCAGTCTGTTATAGTTCCTCTTCCTCTCTTAAAGTGACTGTCACGTCTCTGAGAAACTGGAGAAAGAAACGCAAACTCCTCTGTCCTCCTCTGAAGATTTCATGAAACTTACATCTTTACCTCGGACTGTTACAAAGTGCTGACGCTGGAGACTCCTTCCCCGAGTGCCGCAGAAAACCTCACCAGTTACACACGTCTTTTAATCCGTTCACGTGAAGGGTCTGCTGTGACTCAGCTGTTGCTATAGAAACGATAACGTATTGTGACGAGAGCGTTTATAGAAACCTGCGCTTGTGTCAGAGCCGCCGTTGTGGAGAATTAATCAACACCTTTCGACCAATCAGAATACAGTATTTTGTAGCGCTGTGGTATAAAGTTATTTCAGTGTCCTCTCTCTCTCTCTCTCTCTGGTCAGTCAGTTTCTCCAGATTCATTGCTGAGGATAAAATGAATAACAACCAGCTCAGAAAGGAAACTCAAGCGGTGTTTATACAGTATATATATATATATATGTGTGTGTGTGTGTGTGTGTGTGTGTTTTTGGATGTGAAGCAGCAGTGCTGTCAGGGCTGATATTTCAGCGTGGGATTATAACACCCATTTCCTTTTGTCTCTAAACTCACAGTATGCTGAGAACTTAAAGTGGACACTGATGGCTGTGTGTGTGTGTGACGGCAGGGTGCAGGTTTAGAAACACTCTCAGGGGAACGTTCACGCTCCCACGCTGTGATTAAAAACCCGTTCAGGCTGCCGAGAGACAAAACCTGAAACGCTTATCACATTTTGATGCAACGCTCCTGCGTTTAATGTAATGAAGTCGATCTGTTTCTTCTAAAACCCAGAGCTAAACTCACATTAGGTCAGATATCTGGACCTGGAGATCAGGATTGTGACTGAAGCTGTAGAAGAAAATCGACTGGAGAGGAGAAATGGAACCAGTAGAGTAAAGCCAGCTTTAGTGTGCACTGTGATGGGGCCGAATAGAGGGGGGTGGATAGTGTTAAACTGTGTACAGGGGTGATTAGGGTGAATAAGACGCATCTGATTTGGGATAGGGCCCAGTAGGGGCAGTGGGTAACATCTGATTTAAGATAGGGCCCATTAAGGCGGAGTAGGTATCTCTTATTTGGGATGGGGCAATGGAGCAGTGGGTAACATCTGATTTGGGATGAAGGCAATTAGTGCGGTGAGGTTAACATCTGATTTGGGATAAAGGCAATTAGGGGAGTAGGTACATCTGATTTGGGATAGGGCCAATTAGTGGGGTGTGGTTAATATCTGATTTGGGATAGAGGCAATTAGTGGGGTGTGTGTAACATCTGATTTGGGATAGAGGCAATTAGTGGGGTGTGTGTAACATCTGATTTGGGATAGAGGCAATTAGTGGGGTGTGTGTAACATCTGATTTGGGATAGAGGCAATTAGGAGAGTAGGTACAACTGGTTTGGGATTGGGCCAATTAGTGGGGTGTGGTTAATATCTGATTTGGGATAGAGGCAATTAGTGGGGTGTGTGTAACATCTGATTTGGGATAGAGGCAATTAGTGGGGTGTGGTTAATATCTGATTTGGGATAGAGGCAATTAGTGGGGTGTGTGTAACATCTGATTTGGGATAGAGGCAATTAGGAGAGTAGGTACAACTGGTTTGGGATTGGGCCAATTAGTGGGGTGTGGTTAATATCTGATTTGGGATAGAGGCAATTAGTGGGGTGTGTGTAACATCTGATTTGGGATAGAGGCAATTAGGGGAGTAGGTACATCTGATTTGGGATAGGGCCAATTAGTGGGGTGTGGTTAATATCTGATTTGGGATAGAGGCAATTAGTGGGGTGTGTGTAACATCTGATTTGGGATAGAGGCAATTAGTGGGGTGTGGTTAATATCTGATTTGGGATAGAGGCAATTAGTGGGGTGTGTGTAACATCTGATTTGGGATAGGGCCAATTAAGGCGGAGTAGGTATCTCTTATTTGGGATGGGGCAATGGGGCAGCTGGGTAACATCTGATTTGGGATAGAGGCAATTAGGAGAGTAGGTACATCTGGTTTGGGATTGGGCTTGTTAGGGAAAGTGGGTAGCATCTACGTTTCTAAGGGAAATGGGAAGCATCAGATTTTAAACACGGCCTGTTCGGGGAAGTAGGTGGAATATGAATTGGGATAGTTGCATGTATGCATGTAGGGTCTATATTATTCGGGATCACAAAAGAGGAAGTGATTAGTGTGTAAATTGGGATAGGACCAATAAGCAGTAGTGAGAGGTGCAACCGAACTGGGATAAGACCAGTCGTGAAATGTGAGAAAGTGCATATAGTTTGAACTGTATCTGTTTGCGTTAACATTTTGGTCGTTTCTCTTCATCAGCCTAATGCCTTCTGAGCAAATGGATGAGTCACTTCACTTCGCAAGCTTCACATCAGCCTCTCTGAATGCATCATTTCCTGTTCTCCCTCTTCCATCAGACCGATGAGTCTCATTGGCCGGCTCGGCTGATGGATGTGTCGGTGTTCCGAGCAGAAACTCAAACAGCCGTGAATCACAGAAGGCTAACGACGCCTTACAGTAAGAGCCACGGCATTAATCTTAAGAAGATCCTTTAAAAAGTCAAAAACTCCAGTTTTTTAAACACCACAGTCGGTTTGTCTGGAGTCAGCATCAGATTAAGCTTCAGTCTGCAGGCTTTCGTGGCATCATTTTCCTGCCCAGTCTGATCTCAGACTGGTTTATGAATCACTTCCGTGAGAACACTTGCTCGACGTCACATAGGAGATAAAACTGAGCCAGGAGGTGACGAATCAGGACGGACCCTCCGAGCGAGGGGCGGAGGTTGCAGAGTGAGGGGAAACTGTCTCACTGAACTGAGACAGGGACACTAGGGGTAGCAAGTAAGCGAGTGGTGTATGATTTGGGGCAGAGCCAAGAAGATGATATGAGCAGGTTCTTAGGTGGAAGAAGCCTTCAAGGAGAAGTAGGAGGATTCTGCTGTGGGTCAATAAGTGAAAGTAATTCATGTATAAATTGGGATGGAGCCATTAAGGACGCTCAAGTGGGTCAGCTGGGAGAAATGAATAGCATCGGATTTGGGATGGGGCCAGTAAATGGGAGGGATTGTGAGAAGTGCTAGTAAGAGGATGTGATAATCGACTGAATTAGGATGTGGCCAGGAAGCGACAGCGACTAGCAGCTGATCTGGAATCCAGCCAGTTTGAAGGAAATGAAACACTGTAGATCTGAATTGGGACAGGATCTAGAGTAGGACGTGAGTCAGGTCTGAATTGACGCAGCGCCAGTTAGTAAGATGATTATGCCAATTAGGGGAAGTCAATAATTCAGAAATTTGAAAAGTGAGCAGCATCTGATCTGTGACTGAGCCAGTAAAGGACAGTAGATACGGTCCGAAATTTAGGATGGAGCCAATAAGGGAAGATTACCAGCTTCTGAATTGGGTCCGGTCCAGAGAGTGCAGCTCAGCCAAATCAGAATGAGACCAGCTAGGGGAAGGGTGTATCATTTGTCTCGGGATGGGAACGGCAGGGCCAAAGAGCGTGGATGTTTTATTTGGACAAGCTGAGTAAGACTGGAAGTGTGAGGGGAAGTGAACAGGCACCGAAGGGCACTCCGTCATTCTCCTGGTCCTCCTGGTTGATGGACGTGACCGGCTCATGTAAATCACCACTCTGTCGTATTGGAGCCTGTAAACACTTCCCGATCTGATCGGCCCTCAGCCTCGGGCCGCCCGGCGCAGCGTCTCTGTGCTCCTGCAGGAGAAACGAGAGACGAGAAGAGTGACGAGATGAGATGATAGCAGAGAGACGGAGAGATTCGAGGAGGTAAACGAGCGTGTAGACGAGAGTGCCGGGTCTCATCGGGTCAGCGAGTCCCTCCAAAGACTCAATCACGCGTTATCTCCCCGGTTCAGACTGAAACCGCTGTGGCTCACAGCCTGGCTTTCCACACGCCAGCGTCGAACCTGCGCTCTTAGATACATCAGATATTCACTTAAAAATAATGAATAGGAGATAACCACAGCAGCTTTTCTATTGTTCTCTATTGGATGATAATCAGAAACGTCTCCCTGTGCCGTGATTGGGTGATATCAATAGTCTTTCCTTCCCAATACATCTCTGTCTTTGTCTGTCTCTGTCTCTCTCTCTCTGTCTATCTCTCTCTCTCTCTCTCGCTCTCTGTCAATCTCTCTCTCTCTCTCTCTCTCTCTCTCTCCGTCTGTCTCTCTGTCTCTCTCTGTCTCTCTCTCTCTCTGTCTCTCTCTCTCTCTGTCTGTCTCTCTGTCTCTTGCTCTGTCTCTCTCTGTCTCTGTCTCTCTGTCTATCTCTCTCTCTGTCTCTCTCTCTCTCTCTCTGTCTCTCTGTCTGTCTCTCTGTCTGTCTCTCTGTCTATATCTCTCTCCCTGTGTCTCTCTGTCTCTCTCTCTGTCTCTCTGTCTGTCTCTCTCTCTGTCTATATCTCTCTCCCTGTGTCTCTCTGTCTCTCTCTCTCTCCCTCTCTCTCTGTCTCTCTGTCTCTCTCTCTCTCTGTCTCTCTGTCTGTCTCTTGCTTCATGTTACTCTCATTCTTTTCTCTTTCCATCACTGGATGTCTGGATGATCCTTAATTTCCTTTTGCACGGTAATCCTGTGCAGACTCAGAACAGCAGGCTGTGTGTGTGTGTTTGTGTGTGTGTGGTTTAGGGTGCCACCTCATGGACCCATTGAGCGGTCTCTTAGGATTAACTCGCATAACTCCTGACTCAGACCTTAGCACTGTCAAACACACACACACACACACACACACACACATACACACACACACACACACACACACACACACACACACACACACACACACACACACACACACACACACACACACACACAGTGAGCTACAGATTTAATCTGAGAAAGAAAGCCGTGCTTTAAATGTGCTCTCTTCTCTGCTCTGTCGGAGGCCCTGAGCTCCAGATCGATCCTGCGTCCACAGAGTGTAAAAACCGGCACATCTGTGTCCGGAGTCGTCTGCCGAAAGCCACGGTGTCCTAATTTACTCATTTAATTAATCTCCACAACATGCATATATATATATATATAGGCCTAGAATCTATGCAGGGAGACCTTGGACACTAGGTGGGGTACAGCCTGGACAGGGTCCCAATCCATTACAGTGCACACCACACACACACACACACACACACACACACACACACACACACACACACACACACGCTCATTCACACCCTACGGGCAATTTGGGAACGTCAGTTAACCAAGTATGTAGGAAATTGGATTTTAGTTGATTTGAAAACCATTCACCATTCTCCTTCCACTGCAGAATTCTGTGCCACTTTGTATAACAGACACTTTTTTTGTCTGCCACATAAAATCCCGATAAAGTACATTTACATTTGTGGTTGTATAATGTGACAAAATGCGGAAACGTTCGAGGGGTGTGAATACTTTTGCAAAGCACCGTATATGAAGGAAGAAGAACCTCTGGTACTCGGGTTTCCTCCCACAGTCTGAAGACATGCAGAACTGCCGTTCCCAAATTGTCCATGTCCGTGTATGAATGAGTGTGTGATCCTAAAGTGTGTGTGTGTGTGTGTGTGTGTGTGTGTGTGTGTGCCCTGCGGTGGATTGGCACTCCGTCCATGGAGTACCCCGATGCCCTAATTCTCCTGGCATAGGCTCCACGCCCCCCACCACCCTGTACACAGGATAAAGCCTACAGACCACGAATTCTGTAGTAGTGCGAGTGATCGCAGCCGTGCAAAGTGTGAAACAGGAAGTTATTGAACAACATGAAGGCGGAAAGTCAGTGCGCGACCCTGCTCAGGATTTAGGATTGCTAAACAATGCAGTATCCCATAAGGCTTTGCAACATATCTACACTACATCCGTACACAATCGTAGCTCGCCTCAAAGTGTGTGTGTGTGTGTGTGTGTGTGTGTGTTAATGCCGTAGCTGGAATACCTCTCATTGTTTCACTCCTCCTTCAAACACAGTGTCTCGGTGTTTATGTAAATGAGCTACCACTAAGCCCCGCCCCGGCCCCGCCCCCACCCTTCCCCTTGCTGAGCAGGGGAAATCTAACTGGCTTGTTTAAACCCCGGCCACAGGGGCGGTTCTGGGGGCGCGGTGGGTGTGGCACGGGGCATACAGTAGTAATTATGATTGAGTGGCATGTCATAACGATGGTTTTACTTCAAACTGATTTGTTTTGACTTGGTTTTTTTATATGTAGGTTTGACTTGTTTGTTGTTTTTGTTTTCGATGGGGAAGAGTGTGTATTTCCTCGAGCTATGACAATATGGAGACGCGTGCGTGTGCAACAACAAAATAAAAGCATCACATGACGGAATCGGTGTAAAATCCCAGTGATATTCCAGTAACACACACACACACACACACACACACACACACACACACTACTTATCCGGTGATGTAAAACTAATCCCGTCTGAATAGTACATCCTCACGCTCAACCCTTCAGAACGTCACATAGACTATACAAATGGAGCACAAATCAACACACACACAAATCAACACACACACACACACACACACACACACACACACACACACACACACACACACACACACACACTGTGCTGCTGCCTACCTGGGGAGCCTCCTTCCCACTCCTACAGCAGGATATTTATAGAAATGTGTGTTAAGAATAACAGTAACGTCTGTGTGTGTGTGTGTGTGTGTGAGTGTGGTAAATATCACATCATTACACTGATTATCAGTACACACCTAACCTTCACAAAACGTCCAGGATTTTATTTCTAGAAATTGTGCATTATTAAGGTCAGTATATGAGCGCACAGAATGTATATGCGTGTGTGTGTGTGTGTGTGTGTGTGTTTTAGAGAGAGTGTGGGTGTGGTTTTAATGAGTAGTGACATTTTCCCCGTCTCAGCGTGATGACTGGCGTTCAATCGGCTGCCAGCGTGAGGGAGCAGAGCATGCTGGGAAAGGAGGCGTGTGCACGCAGTCCAGGGCGTTTATGCAGCGCACGTATATGTGTGTGTGTGTGTGTGTGTGTGTGTGTGTGTAACATAATGTATTTGAGAGTGAATTATTAACGAGTCAGATAGATGAGAGATGAGTGTTACACTTGAGGAGGTAAAGAAACCAGCACTGTTGATATTTATGTGCACGTTTCTCCTAACTGATGTCTAGAAGAGGAAATTCTGAGCAGGAAGTCAGCGATCTTTAATCATCATCAGCAACAATAATAACAATAATAATAATAATAATAATAATAATAATAATGATGAGTCAGAATTAATCTCACTAAAGAACCGTTTGAAAGGGCGGGGCCAAGCATCAGACGCAGCAGGCATCAAGCCCACGTAGGTACCAGACGACATCGTGGTTTATTTCTTGGGAGAACAAAAAAAAATCTTATATGAATCTTTTCCTTTTTAAAAAAAAAAAAAAAAACCCAGTGGGTAATTATGTTTATTTATTCATGTATTTATTTATTTCCAGGATTGAGCTCTTTAATATCGCCGGCGTGCTCCGGGTCAGCGGCGGCGTGAACGCAGCACAGCAGTGAGATCTGAGACGTTATTGCGATCATTATTTTGGAGATAAACTTAATTTGTATACAAGAGTCTCTGCTCGGTGTTACCAGGGTTGCCAGATTAGTCTGTTTAGAATCTTTCAGAGTGATCATAATGCTTGCATGGAATCACCCTTACAGTACACACACACACACACACACACACACACACACACACACACACACACACACACACACACACACACGGCCTGTCTGAGGAACACCTTCAAGGATCTACATGGAGCCGTGATGGAGCAAAAAAAATAAATAAAAGCATAACTGTGCGTATTCTATAATAAATGATGTAATGTAGTGTGTTAGCTCCGCCCAGTCTCCGCCCCCTCATTAACGAACAGCATGCGTACAGTTACGCCTCTCTTCTCCGAGCAGTGTTCTCTTGTTGTCGTTTCCTCGATGCTCTTCTTTGACCGACATCTAGTACGTAGCTTAGCTGCTAATAGGCTCGTAAAACGGCGCTAAAATGTTACCCTGAAGTGCGATGTAAACGGCAAGTGTAAAGAATCTCAACGTGAATCGTTGTATCGAAGTAAAAAAAAACAAACAAATACATAAATAAATAAATCATGTCGTTCATTTTATTATATATAAAATCGCGCTGCTTGTTTAATGCAGTGTGACAGGTAAAAGGTTTGCACAAATTTGAGCAAAAGTAATGCCCCCCCCCCCCCCCCCCCCCCCAAATGAAACCAATAATATACTTCATCATCAACTATACCGCTTTATCACAGGATCGCGACACACACACACACACACACACACACACACACACACTCTCACGCACACTACAGCCAATTTGGAAACACCAGTCAGCCTCTTCTGCATGTCGAATAATACGCATAATAAACAAGACACAAATGATTTGGACCAGTCTGGTAATTTGCAAGTGTTCGTCACGCTTGACTTAAATTCTTTTCTTCCACCTCTTGTCATAATTTGTTCCATTATTGGCAAAACTTGTGTAGCACCCGTGTGTGTGTGTGTGTGTGTGTGTGTGTGTGTGTGACCTGCGAGCGTCCTGCCGAGTCAAAAGTTTGAACGTCTTTGTTTAGAACTTTTAATTGGCCCTCTGTTAAAAACAAACACACGTGGTTGGATGGTTGCATGGATGAGGCGTCGGTCAGCGCTGAGCGAGGTGGTGACCTGGCGCGGTCCTGTAGTGACGCCGACTCTTTAATGTCTGCGTGCTAATTACAGTTAAGGGCTCTTTAATGATCGCTGTTTAGTGAGATCACCTCTCACTGCATTCCTCAGCCACTTTTTACTAACCACCCTTTTTCTTATTCTTTTTCTCTTGCATCCAACGACAGTTTAATCACAATTTACATGTTGCCAGTCAGCTAACAGGCTAGCTATTAGCGATGGCAGAGAGATGGAGCGCTTTTACAATTTCATGCATATTCATTAATCCTGGTAATATGTTTAAGTGAGTGAGTCAGTTCAGACTTTAAACAAAGAAAAATGATGTTTTATTCTGAAAGTAAATGTTCCGTGCTCAGTGTCTCCTGGAGGCGCGATTACCATCCTGTGCAGGGCTCCCTCTTGTGGCAGGGATCTGAACCGCCTATATAAAAACCTGACCAAAACCTCATTGCACACATTCTGGGCTGTGATAAAGGAATCGCACGCGCGTGCGCTTTGATTTCCGCCATGTCGAGGCTGTGTAAAGGCCGACATTTCAGCGCTGTGTATTTCCCTGTGTGTGTACAGTGGACGCATTTCTTTTGGGAGTCGATGTGAAACTCAGCACGACAAGGCAGCACCATCTGTTTAGGCCTTTTCTCAATTCGTGTGTGTGTGTGTGTGTGTGTGTGCGTGTGTGTGCATGTGTGTAAGTGTGTGTGCAGTTTCTTTGTACCAGTGCTGGGGGAATCGTGTTATGTGTGTGAATGAGTCATCGTACATGCAGTGGAAAGAAAATGGTAATCCATTACCGGCTCGTAGAACACAGTAACTCAATACAGCGACCCCCTCACATGGGCTTTAGGGTAATAAAACACACTCACACAGTCTCGTTCTCTCTCCTCCTGTTCACCCTGTTCTGTTTTGGTATGACACATTTACACACACACACACTGAGTCTCATTTTTCATTCCTTTAATGATGTTTTCTTGATCGAATCGAACTAGAAATTCCTGCCAGGTTTAGAAATGTTTCAGTAACGCCGAGTTTCTTGAAACTCACACGTGCGCGCAGTCAGTCAACCAAATCGGGCATAGATTACATGATTTACAGTCACACCTGGTTTCCAGCATGACAGTATGCGACACGTGGCTGACAGGTCACTGGGAAAGGCGGACGAGGGTACAGGTGCACCGCATGCCGGTAGAGCGGGAGCGGACCGCACACTTCGCACAGTTCCACACACACACACACACACAAACACAGGCGTCTGCGCGCACAAACGGAAACACTTATCTGTCGGGATTTATTTATTTATTTTTATAAAGGTAAAGTGCAGGTTAATTTGTTTTATTTTAAAAATTTTATATATTGTATCAATTATTTTTATGTATTTATTTTTTTGGGCTGTGGAACAAATCATTTGAGTTTTCATTATTTCTTATGGGAAAATTAGATTTGGTTTATGAGTGTTTTGTAACACGAGCCCGCTTCCGGAACGAATTATGCTCGTAATCCAAGGTTCCACTGTATAGTCTTGGAAATGGGTGCTATTGGTAATTATTGTTGGGTGTCTGGAACGTATTATGGAAAAATGCATTTCACAATACAAAAAATTCACATTAAGATCTCGTCTCCGGAACCAACTGCATTTGCATGCCGAGGTGCCGCTGTATATACAGTACTGTATAACTCACTGAGTGTGAAATCCAACTCCAGGCCTTACTGTACATTTCCCGAGAACATAAACAATTAATCATGAAGAACTTCATTATTGTTTCATAAACAATTCTAGTCAAACCCAACGTTAGGACAAATTTATGAGAAGTGTTTCCCTCTGTCGAGGAATAATCCAGGGGGAAATGAGTATTTTCGCCGCAATCTTTAAGCAGTTATCACACAACGCACCACGTTAAAGGACAAAGTAACGGATGTCCGGGTGGGCCTGCTCCGTCCGATCCTCTCCCCTTCTGCCTCTCTCTGCCCTGCTGTGGATCTCTTCTGAGATTTTGTGGCTCGTATGAAATGTGTAACAGGAAGATGCTCAAATCCTCAATTAATTAGCACATCAATAGCCCACATCATTAGCATTTCACATAAATATTCAGGAGTCAGAAGACCAGAACAGAGCACTTCCTGCACCTTTCTTCACGAGAGGATTGAGAGTGTGCCAGAGTGTATGAAAGCTGGTCAGATGTTAGAGTGTACAGTCATGCATAGTTAACGCATGCAGGTGTGTGCTCACACACACACACACACACACACACACATTCTCCACCGAGGTCCACCTCGCTTTAATTTCAGTTTGAAAAGGCAAAAAGGCCCAGATGGTTGGCTGCGAGGCATGTTACAGCCAGGAAAAACGGCACCTGTTTATATTTAGATCATGCGTGGTGCACTCGAGGGAGAATAAAAAAATAGAGAGTGAGAGAGAAAACAATCCGGAGGCATCTGGCTGGTGCGCTAAAGCCTTCCTCAGCCGTCCAGAGCCTCAGCAGCAGCCGAGCGGAAAGCGGTACAAAGTCTGCCAGGCTTCTTCAGCCTGCTTTTTAGCCTTCATCTGCTTCTTCACCCACTTTCCTCCGAGAGCTGTTACTGTAATGCCTCTTTCTGCTTTACCCTGTCGAGAGGAGGACCGTTCTCTCACCGAAAACGTTTGACAGTGGGACTTCTTTTCCCATTTCCATGTGTGGCTCTAAGATAGAGTTCAGCTCTCACCTTCTCACAGGAGTACGGATATTCCTACTGCATTTGAGGAAATTATCTCTTCCTCCTCATGTTCTGTGTGTGTGTGTGTGTGTGTGTTGTTTCGGTCTCGGTGTTACGCAATCAGAGTCCCATGCACCATTCCGCCTGCTAATCAGCCGCACTGGCTCGGCCCACACGGTTCCCATAAGCAATCAAATAAACACACGCAAGATGTCCAGGTTTTCTCTCCACGGCGCCGCAGACTGCTGCTTCTTTAACGTCAGCTGAGGTTTTTCCCATGCTGCAAGGAGCGAGGGATTCAGATTCACATTTATCCATCTGTCTCATTTTAACAAGCGAAACAACTAAAATGAACTTGATTGGGTCTGGCGCTCGGTGAGGAATGGGGGAGGTGAACTTAGGATGAGTAGGCAGAAAGAAAAAAGAAAAAATATTGCATAAAAGTAAATGTGGCGTCGCGGGCAACCAGACCTCAATAATTCAATGACTTTAACTTTCTGAGCTGAGTGCAAATTGGATCTGTGTAAAAGAGGAATAAAATCTAGTGACTCAGTACAATTACTCAGTTGAATGACAGATAGAACAACTCTATAGAAAGATTTAATAGAATGACAGACAGAAACACTTAGTACTTCAGCAGATCGAACAGCTTGGTAGAATGATTTAACTGAACAACAGATTGAACAGCTCAATAAAATGCGGAATAGGATGACTCAGTTGAATGCTGCTCAGAATGATTCAGGAAAACGACACAGGATAGAATGACTCCGTAGAATGGCTCAGTTGAATACTGCTCAGAATGATTCAGGAGAATGACACTGTTGAAGATCACGAAGAACGACTCAACAGAATGACTCATTTGAATGATTCTTAGAATGGCACAGTTGAACAACAGATGCAACGACTCATTCTATCATTAACTCAGTTAAATTCTACTTAGGATGATTCAGTACAGTGAACGTACAATTTCGCTCCTCGCTCACTTGGAATGCAGAAGGTGTGTGAAGGGGTGAGGCCGCTGAATCTGGCACGGCTGGCGGCGGATAATTACCTGGGGACCTCGGACTTGCTCCTGAGGCATGGAACTTGCTGCTGCTCAAGGACTGCATGAGATGCCCCGGCACTTTCAGTTTTATTTGGAGCCAGCAACCGTGGCAGCTGCCGAAAGAGAAAAGGGCGCTGGCTGCCTCAACGTTATGCCCCTCTCCCCGGTCGGGATCGCCGCTGTTGAGGAGGACTGGCTGGGACCGGCTGGTCGTCGACTGCAAACGTGCCACTGAGAAACCTGCGAGCGCTGTCTACGGAAGCCCACTTTGCCACTCTGCCACTGCCATCACTCGCCAGCCACATGCCAGCTGGGCAGTGCTTCTGACCTGCACGTGCACAACCTCACTCTTTTTTCCTTGCTTTTGTTTCCTCCTCCCTTCTTAAATTCCCCTCCATTTCCTACCTTCCTAATAAAACTACTCTTTTCCAGAAAGACCTCGGCCGGTCTCTGTGGTGCACCCCAAGTTAAAGATCTAACAGATCTTAAAGAATGGATCAGTTAAATGCTGCTTAGAATGATTCACTGCAATGACGAGCTTCAACACCAGATAGAACGACTCGGGAGGATGACTCAATAAATTGCTGCATGGAATGATTCAGTAGAATGACACAGTTGAACACCAGATACCATAACTTAATAGAAAGATTATACTAAATGCTGCGTAAACACAGATGAACAACATATAGATGGTCTCAGTAGAATGACCTAGTACTATGATAGAAAGAATGACTAAAGATCTCTGTATAACAGCAGTCACATCTGTGGGAGATCCTAAGAGACTAAAGCAAAACAACATGATCTCCTTTGGCTGTCGTGTTGGACATTACCTTATCGGTGTCACGGCTCACCCCATGCAGAACTGGCTCATAGAGCACTTTTCGAACGTGGAAATGTATTTTGGGACAATGAAGGTGTCTCTTAAAGAAAAACAACTGCAAAATGCTGCTGACTTACCTGCTATGTGCTTCATAACATTTATGAGGAAGATGATGACAACTTCATTGAAGCGCACCCATACAGGCATGTTAAACACACAGCCTCCTGTTTCGGAATTACCTGGGCATGGTAATGCAGAAGTCCCTGGCATTAGAGCTGCGTTAATGGAGTACATTAACACAGGGGACGAGTGACTGTTTTTGTTATAGCTCTACTGACACAGTTTTATTACTTTTATTATTTTTATTGTGATCTCCCTGGACAACAATCAGATCACTCCTTCAGTAACTGCCCGCAATCTTGGGCAAAACTCTGGACGATCATCTGTCATTTTCTCCACACATTGCTAACCTTACTCGCTCCTGATGATTTCTTCTTCATAACATCAGATAATGCGCCCATTTCTTTCTTCACAGGCGACTCAGGTGCTTGTTCAGTCTCTTGTTATTTCAAGACTGGATCACTGCAACTCACTCCTGGCAGGTCTCCCTCTGTCCACCATTCGTCCTCTGCAACTGATCCAGCACACAGCTGCATGTCTCATTTTCAACCTTCCCAAGTTCTCCCACACTATCCTACTTCTCTGCTCTCTGCACTGGCTTCCTGTAGCTGCCCGCATCAAATTCAAAACCCTTGCTTGCCGACAAAGCCAAAACCGGCCCAGCACCAACCTACCTCTCAGCTCTAGTCACACCTCGCACTGCACCACGTTCCCTCTGATCCTCCAGCACTGCTCGCCTCGTCCCACCATCTCGCAGGAATCGAGGAAGATGTGCATCTAGACTCTTTCCGTTCTGGCACCTAGGTGGTGGAACGGACTTCCTCTAGATGTCCATGCAGCTGAGTTGGGCTAATCTCTCTCTCTCTCAAAAAAAAAAACAACAACTTTCCAGCAGTCTTTGACTGATAGTACTTAGTTAGAGACCTAGTAACCCAGTGTAAGAGTGTATAAAATTATGCAAACTACAAAGCACTTGTGTAAGTCGCTCTGGATAAGAGATTCTGCCAAATGGCGAAATGTAAATGTCACCATTTGCCCCATAAGTCCAAACAAAGCATTTGTGTCAGCTTCCATCTTTTAAGCAAGGCATAATTCAAGAAACCCATCTGCCCTGTCCAGCTACTGCAGCAGCTTCACACTGTTGTTCCGCTTACATTTACCTGGGGACAAGAATATTTATTTCAATGCTTGCATAGCATCTGGTGTGACAGACCATTATAAAGGAATACACAGCACAACAAATCTTACCCCGTCTTGCTAGTTATGATGAAGACACAGTGCTTTGAGATAGAGTAGGTGTAGGCCTGCATCAGCCATTCATGGCAAACAGCTCTATAAACAGCAGCAAAAGAAGACAAACAAGAAACCGTTGTTGTGGAAATCAAGCATGCCCACTAAAGAATGCAGTGTTAGCCTTCTGTGAAAGAAGAATACTAACATTAGCTAGCTGTAAATCACCTAACATTACATGTGCAAGTGTAACACCAAACTTAGTATCTTATATGTTACAAACATAATTAGTTAGCCATGCTTGTTTGGGTAATGCTGACCAAGAAACCTTGGCTATCCTATCCTTCCCCTTCACTTCCTGTGTTTTTCTATGGCCAGTTTATGGTGCCAGTCAGTTAGCATGCTGGTCTCTGATCGTGGACTGAGGAAAGAAGGTCTAAGTGGGAATTTATCTGTAACCAATCAAATCAATCAAAGCGTCCTCTAGTTTATTCTGAACTACTGTGAAATTACTACTTCACACTAGTATACTACTGTACAGTGCAGTACAGTATAAGGATGCAGTTTGTCTTCGCCCCTAGCCCACTCCTGTTTTGATTCGATTAGATTGCGTAGACAATAAACTACAAAACTCAAGTTTCAGTTGGTCTTTTTGGTCAAAATAATCCCACTCCCAGCCCCTGCAGCAGGGCTTGGCTCTCGATCAGCATGGAGTTGGTGGTGCTGTGCAAACAGGTTTCTAGGCTGAGAGCCAGTTCTTTGGATATCAAAACTGGCTCAGGATTAGCCCCGAGCACTGGACTGGTCCTGAAACTGCCTCGCTGGATAAAGGGTGACGGAGAACCCAGCATGCAACAAACAAAATGTGTACAATCATTAAATGTCATCCCTCATAGCTACTAAAGTAGGAACCTTCACTCTGTAACCCTCCATGGTCCTGTAGAGTGTTTACCTGTGTGCTATGACCTCCAACATGGTGTCCTTTTGTTTGTATTCAAAATGAGAAATGTTTTGATAGTTTGTGTGTTAAACCAGGCATGGTGGTGAATATGATCTGAAATCTTGAATGTTGTTTTTCATTTCCTCAGTTTTGTTTGTTCATATTTGTGACATTTACATGGTAGATATAAATAGGTTGGGTTTTTGACACAGTCTTATCTTTTCGGTTCTTCTCTTTTCAAACAGTGTGTTGATAGTAAAAGGATCTCTAGATTGATAAGTGTCATGATGGAGGAAAAAGTTTATTAGCTCTTAGGGTGGAGAGGTGTAGTCGTGGCAGCATCTGCAGGCTTTAATAATTGCTCTTAATGTTGCTCTGACAATTTATTATGCCTTTTAATGCCCTAGGATGGAGATTGATTGATTGTGTTACAGCTCTTTGATGCTTGGTCATTTTGTACTTTTATATTTCCAGAAGAAAGAATGGCTCTGCTTGACATGTCAGACACAAAGAGCCATTTCAGGGGATTTAGGGGATGGCCCATCTCCTGTTTCTCAGCCAGTGGGATCTCCCCGAGCCACTGGTCCATCCACCCAACAGCAGGCCCAACAGCAGGCCCAACTGAGGCCACCCAGTCAGCAGGCAGGGGTGAGGAATGCCGGTCCTCAGCAGCAAAAAACACCTGGTGCCCAAGTAAGTGGTTCTCTCCCTTCTACCAAACAAGGAACACCACAGAGCAAAGGTCATGCTCAAGCATCTCCTGCCAAGACAGCCCTTACTCAACCTGCAGGCAAAAACAAGGCAGAAACTCGCAAACAAGAGCAAGGCATTAGCAAGAAACAAGCAATGTCCAAAACCGAGAAGGAAGGTGATGTGAAAGTGATCCATAAGAAAGGAACACAGGAAGTAAAAGACCAGAAGAAAAGTAGTGACTTACAGAAATCTAAACACCATGACGTGAGTGACCCTCTGTGTCCTCATTGTCTCTGTACTCATCTTCCATAATCAGTCCAGTCATGACTTTGTCATGATTTAATCGACAACTGTCCTGCATGAAAAGCCATTATCACTAAAATCACCATTTATACACTTTTACTACGAACTAAAATTTCATCAATGTCATCACTCACATTCCGTCACCATTTTAATTCTAATTAGTAAACCAGAACATGTCATGGGTAGTGTTAATAGCTATGAAAGACATGGTTATTACCTTCATAGGTCACAGTGTGGTACTTTAATACTGTTGCATGGATATGATTTATGTAACTTGCATGCTTATGATATGTACGTTTTAATAGAATTTTAAAATAGTGGATGACAGAGTACTTTTTCATTCTTTTAATTCACAGGATTCCAACAAGTCTAGTACTCAGAGTCTGAGTGACACAGGCTATTCCTCTGATGGCATATCCGGCTCCCAGGGTGAGATTACTGGGCTCATCCGAGAGGAGGGAATTAAACTAAGTGAGGGAGGCTTGTCTACCCAACGCAGTCCTCCCAGCCCCTCTGAAATAAAAAAACTTGAAAGCTCCATGCGACCGCTATTGCAGTCAGAAGCGGCCTCTGAAGTTGATAAGCAGAGACCACAGTCGCTATCCATAACGCAAGACCAATTTGATTCTGATGGGGAAGTATCCGATGACCTTAGTTGCAAATTACGTCATGACTACGTGGAGGATAGCAGTGAAAGTGGACTGTCACCTTTACCAACCAGACAGAAAGTGCAAAAGGACCTAACAGACGAGGACTTTATGAGAAGACAGATTTTGGAAATGAGTGCAGATGAGGAAGAAATGGTAGAGACTGAAGGTCACGTTAAAATAAAGAAGAGTCATAAACACAGTGGTGATCTGGGGAAAGAGAAGCGACGGCTTACACAGCAATCTAACAGTTTTGAGGATGACACTAAAAGTACTGATGGTACATACAAGTCCAGTGATGGGGATGATATGATGGGTTCACAAGGAGGCCTAAGGCGATTTAAGACTATAGAACTGAATAATACTAACAGTTATAATCGTGATTTGGAACTTAGCACAGAGCATGATCTTAGAGAACCTGAGCTTGAAATGGAAAGTCTGACTGGATCACCTGAGGAAAGGTCAAAGGGAGAGTATTCTTCGACCCTTCCTGCTACTACACCTAGCTATACATCTGGCACCTCTCCCACCTCTGTGTCATCACTGGAGGATGACAGTGATAGTAGTCCTAGCAGAAGACAAAGGCTCGAGGAGGTTAAGCAGCAGAGAAAAGCAAGGCATCGATCTCATGGTCCACTGTTACCAACAATTGAAGACTCGTCTGAAGAAGATGAATTAAGGGAAGAGGAAGAACTCTTAAGAGAACAAGAAAAGATGAGAGACTTGGAACAGCAAAGGATACGCAGCACAGCCCGGAAAACAAAAAGGGACAAGGAGGAACTCAGGGCGCAGAGGCGCAGAGAGAGGTCTAAGACACCACCTAGCAACCTGTCACCAATTGAGGATGCTTCCCCAACAGAGGAGCTTCGACAAGCAGCTGAAATGGAAGAACTTCACAGATCATCCTGTTCAGAATACTCTCCTTCTATGGACTCAGAGGCAGAAGGATTTGAAGTGGGCTCTAAACTTTACAAGTCTGGCAGTGAGTACAATCTTCCAACTTTTATGTCTCTGTATTCGCCTACAGAAAAAACATCTGCTGCATCACCATCTGCTGTGCACAAATCATTAAAAAGTGCCGAGGAGGTTTATGAGGAGATGATGAAAAAGGCAGAGATGATGCAAAAACAGCAGGGACAGCAGGGGCGACAAGGGCAGCAAGGGCCTTCCAATTTAGAAAATAAGCAGCACTTAAGAACAGGAGGAACATCTTTGAGTCCAGGCACAAGCCCCACACAGATGTCTGCACCTGTATCATTTTCAGAAAGTGGCACTAGTGGGAGAGGGATACCGAAGGTTAATGATGCACAACAAAACCAGGCAAGGATAACTACCCAAACCACCAAAATCTCACAGTCTCAGCCGCAAGTGCGTCAGCCTACTCTAGGACAGCAACAAGTGCGATCTGTCCAGGGTCAAGGTGCTGACATAACCTCTAAATTGTACTCTCCTTTCAAGGGTTCCAGTCCTCTTACATCACCTTCTTCATCTCCTACACAAAGTCCCTCTCATACAAAAGCTCATGGTCACACAGCATCGGTACCATCTACACCTCAAGTGTCCCACAGTCCTCAAAGGACCCCTCATCTTGCAAGACAACAGTCCTCCCAAGAAGCCCCAGTTATGGTGATTACACTAGGATCAGGCACTACTACTCAGCCCCCAAAACCAATAACTGTAAATTCTTCTACATCCCCGCTTTCTTCTCCAATAAGTAGCCAGCAGCAACCAATTTTTCGGAGCCAGTCTCCTGTAACAAGTTCTCCTACATCAATGCAAATGTCTCAGCTCACCTATCAGAGAGGACAAACAGCTGAAAGAGTTACTACTGGGTCAAGTACTCCCTCCTGTGCAGCTTCTCAAAGCCATAGATCAGAAAACATTTCATTGTGTAAAATATCCAGTGTTCCAGGAAATGCTAAGGTTATTGAGCAAGGGACAGTGACCCAAAGTGGAAATGTAGTTGATCTTAGAGCAATGAAGCCTGCTCCGATTATCATGACAGACCATGGTATGGATCTAACATCCTTGGCATCTGATACACGGAGGTATTCAGTTGATACAGACCAACCCCCAAGTCGTCATACGGCAGTACAACCTCTAATTATGAACCTAAATGCACAGGCGCAACCTTATGTAACAACACCCACACCAACAACAGTAAGTGTTACTGTGGCAGCTTCTATGTTCATATCACAACCTAAGTACCCAATGGTTTATGGAGATCCACTGCAAAATCGAGTCGACTTTGGTCAAGGTACTGGATCAGCTGTTTGTCTTTCTCAACCAAGACCACCGACAGACCCATCAATTCCAAAGATAGATGCATGTCTGGAAGATCTTGAAATTCAACAACAACAGCTTCAAAAGCAACAACAGAAGCTCCAACAGCAACAAGAGCTCCTTGAGCAACAGCTCCAACAGCATCAACAAAATGCAGCTTCTTTTGCTCGTTTCAATTTAGCAAACCAAGTGCAACCGATGTTGTTAAAGAAAGACTTAGTGGTATGCCAGACCAGTGGTGGAAGCACACAAACAGTGGTTAGTGCCATTCCTAAAGTATCCCCTCTACCACCACAGCCATTAACAAGCTCTGTATCTCCTACCCCTACCATCGGCCATGACATATATGGTGGGGTTGCTCTGGAGCTAAAAAATAAGCCCACCGCAGCTAACCTCTCAACAGGAAAGCCCCATGTAATGATGGTGCAGTTAGATGAGAGTAGTTCATCACAAGGGGGTACAGTTACCCAAATAGTTAAAAGTGAAGAGGCACCTCAAGCACCAGAAGTCCTTGATCTCACTGGACAGATCAAATCTGAGAACCAAGTGGCCTGCTGTGATGTTGTTTACCAGTTGCCTTTTGCTGGTAGCTGTTCGGCTCCTTTTGGTCAGAGAGGCAAAACAAATATTTCAGAGTCAAATTCTTCTGCAGAGCCTACCCTAGCTCCCCATCTGCAAACTCAGCTAGAAAAAGATGGTTACCAGCCAGTTAATATGCAAGAGGCATCAGAGGAACATAAAACTATCAGCATGCCTCAATCTGGACGACTTCCACCGTCAATGTCAGACACAAATCTTGCAGAAACAGGACTTCAGTTCTACCAAAGGACAGATCCCGGAGACCTAGCGGTGGATTTAAGCTCTATGAAACAAGCATATGAAGCAGGATATCTTGGAATGGGTGCCCAATATGGATCCTACACTGATTTGCGTCATCAAGGAGATGTTTCAACCCCACCATTACCTCTGCGCAGATATGGCTCAATGTCCAATATTAGTGGAGACTTGGGCTATCCTTCTCGTGACCTGGCAGGCACTCAAGAACCAAACCTTGCACAGTACAGTGCCACCACTGCCAGAGAAATTAGCAGAATGTGTGCTGCCCTTAACTCAATAGATCAGTTTGGAAATCGTTATGCAAATAGTCCTGATCTATATCAATATGGTGCTGGAAGAGGGGGCCCAATGGGAAGGCTTGGCTTTCAACAAGGTCTGACATCAATCAGAGCCAACCTGCTTTATGGACCAGATGGAAGGCCCACAGCACATGGACAAGCACTTACAAACCTAATCAATGCTAGACAGGCTAGCTTGCGGGCCTTATATCCTCCTGCTTTGAGGACTGCTGATGGCATGATATACTCTACTATAAACACTCCCATAGCATCCACTTTACCAATCACAACCCAACCTGCCCCTGTAATAAATTCTATGCTAAGAGGAGTTTATAGGCCTTATCCTCCAGGCAGTGTGACAGCTGTTCCTTTAGCCAGCCTTAGTAGATTGCCTCATGTGACCCCTAGGATGCCTCTTTCTGCACAGGGACCTTACAGATACCCTGCTCCAACCCATTTCCAAGCAACTCCACCAGACTCTATTTCAGGGGGTGTGCCGACGGCAAGTACCTCCCAAGAAACTCCTGTCTATCTTGGTAAGCCTGCAGTATCTGGCACAATTGCATCAGCTGCAACACTACCATCAGCACCTAGAGCTACTGTTCAAACTAGTGCTACACCAGCCCAACCAATTATTTTAAACCAACAGATTTCTCAGGGTCACATGCCAGTAGATGCTACCACAGTTCTTCCTCCCACTCATAGTCAAATTCCACATTCAATTCAGCAGCAAATACAGGCACAAACCCAGCCTCAATCATTGACCAAAAGTAAAGATTTGTCCTTTGCTCAAGGCCAGTCACTTTCTCAGACACAATCCCATTTATCAGTGCCAGACACAGCAGGTAGTGGTATTAATACATCTACAGACAAAGAAAAGGAGAAAGAGGAAGATCGTTTACGACAACAACAAGAGCAGTTACTGCACATGGAGAGAGAGCGTATTGAGTTAGAGAAGCTTCGCCAGTTGCGCCTTCAAGAAGAGCTGGAGAGGGATCGCTTAGAGATTCAGAGGCATAGGGAGAAAGAACAACTTATTGTGCAGCGTGAGATCCAAGAACTGCAGAACATCAAGCAGCAGGTCCTTCAGCAACAGCAGGTTGAAAGAGAAACTCAGTTAGTAATGCAGAGAGAACAGCTGGCCCAACAGAGAATGCAGCTAGACCAAATTCAAGCTCTGCAACAGCAACTTCAGTTGCAGCTTGAAGAGCAGAAGAGGCAAAAGACAGCAGCCGTTGAAGCAGCAGCAGTAGCGGCTGCAGCAGAGGCAGCTGCTGTGTCTGCCGCTGCTGCAGCAGCCACAACTGCTCAAGGTGCCATTAATGGAGTGATGGTTGGTGGAGCCCCTCAAGCAATCTCCATCATCTGTGATCAGAGTGGTAGGGTTATTCCACAAGATGGTCAGAGCTTACAGTTTTTACCTTGCATGGATGGGCAAATGGTTCAAGCACTGGTGTCCACAAGACCAATGCCCAGCTCAGCTTCTGAAATGTCCCTGAGGAACAGTGATGATCAGGGAAATAGCCATGTTATAAAAAAACAGAATTCAATGCCCCGTTTGAGGAATGGCACTGAGGAGGAACCTGTGAAAAAGATTGCAGACAGCAGTGTCCAAACTGATGATGAAGATGGGGAGGATCGGTTTATGTCACGGCGCAGAAGGACTAGACGTATTGCTGACTGCAGTGTCCAGACAGATGAGGAGGACCAGGGGGAGTGGGACAGCCAGCCAGTGCGACGTCGACGCTCAAGGTACTCCAAACACTCCGAGTCAAATGTAGAAAATAAAGGCGATGCATCTAAAGTGACTTCCAGTATAGCTATTCAGACCACAACTGACTCATCATGTCAAACTGAATCAGATCAGCTGGGCAGAGTCTCACCAGCCATTCACATCTCCATGGCAGAGCCATCAAAGGTTGAACTGCTTCACTACATTTCTGCACCAGAGAGGACACACAAGGGAGAGAGTTTAGCCTGCCAGACTGATCCAGAAGCACAGTTTCAAGGTGTGGTTGTTCCTCAGCTCACTGTTTCTACCACAGTCAGCCCCTACTCTACCAGTTTACAGGTAGTTGGTGCCACACCAGCCAAGTTTGAAAGAAGGAAACCAGACCCACTAGATATTGGGCTGCAAGCACAGCAACCAATTGATGCACGTCCACCCAAATCCCCACAAGTGTTGTACTCCCCTGTGTCTCCACTATCCCCCCACCGCATGCTAGAGACAACATTTGCCTCCAGTGAGAAGCTCAACAGGGCACATGTCACACCCCAGCAAAAGGCCTTCACTACTGAATCACCCAAGAGGCATCAAACAATTCCCAGGCCAATAAAAACTGTTCAGCGCTCCATGTCAGATCCCAAACCTCTCAGCCCAACTTCAGAGGACCCATCTAAGACCAAATTCTCACTTTACCAGAATCAAAACAATACAGGCAATCAGGTAAGAAATAAATATTAATTGTATATTTTTAGATTTTAGTTTACTGTAGGAATATGTCACATGTTGTATCGTTCACTGGATAATTGCAAAATGATTGAGAACATAAAGCTTGTATGATTCTTACTGTTTATCCTTCATACCTTGCTCGTTCTTTATGCATTTCACCAGGTTTTTTCTTTCTATTTTTTATTTTATTTTGATGATTATGGCTTACAGCTCATGAAAAAAATTGGGCATCTACATATTTTCCAGATGCTATGGCATTTCCATATAGCTTGTCAGCAGGCAGAAGCATGAATTTCACAGTAGACCAACATTAGCAAATGACATCACACTCAAAATCATCAATGATTGTGGAAACTTTAATCAACTTCGATTCTGTGCCTCTCCACTCTTCCTCTAGACTTTGGCACTTGATTTCCAAATGAAATGCTACATTTTATTTCATCTGTAAAGAAGAATTTGGACCACTGAACAATGGTCTAGCTCTTCTTCTTCTGTTTTTGGTAGTTCAGGAGTAACTTCATGCTAGGAATGCACCAGTTGTAGCCCATTCCTAAATCATCTGTGCATGGTGGCTCTTGATGCACTCACTACATTTCTTGTGTTTTCAAGTTCTGGAATTGGTTTTGCCTGATAATGTTCTTAAGGTTTACAGCACCTTTTCCTACCACACATTAGCTTTCCAGTCAACCTTTCATGGCTTACCCTTCTAGTGGAGGATGTCAATGATTGTTATCCCCCCCCCCCCCCCCCACTTTTTTTTAGAATTATATTGGTATGCAATTCATCCTCATCAATAGCGTTCTCCCACATGAAAGCTACTACTACCAGTAAGGTGAAGACTTATCACATCTTTCCTCCGAAATACTTGATGCCAGCCGACCCCATCTTTTTAAACTGCTCGCTCAAGCACCGTTGGGGATGGCACATTCAGAGGACAGCACTATCTGCTCCTTCTGCTTGCGTAAGCTCACAAACACTCATGATTGGCTATGGAGCCGTGTTTGATGTGAGAGCACTAAGTGCCTCCCATAATATCCTACCCTTTTTCCTTTCTTCCTTCAGTGCATCCTGGAGCCATCTGTGGCCCATGTGGATGAGGTGCATGCAACCAACCATCGACATGATGTAAAATAAAACACGATCCATCGAACCATTCTCCCACTGCTCCATTGTTCAGTTCTGATGTTCACATGATCATTGTAGGAGCTTTCAGCAAATGACTGGGGTCAGCATGGGCATTATGACTAGGCTGTGGTTACACAGCCCCTGACACAGTAAGCTTTAGGGCAGTGCGGGTTCTGAAACACATCCCTATCATAGTCAGAAATATATTTTTCAGCAAACTGTGGGTTTAGCCCAAACAAACCAGTGTTTGCGTCCAGTGCAGAATTATGAACCATGCCCATGCCTCACCACTACACTGGTTGTACTTCCTTGGATCACCTTTCGTAGGTGTTACTCAGTGCATTCCAAGAACACCCCAGGAGACCTGGAAATGCTCTAACCCAAACTTTTATCTATCACAGTGTGGCTATTTGAAGAGGCTCCCCAGATCCTTATGCTTGCCCATTGTTCCTGCTTTTAGCACATCAAATTTGAGAACTGTTTGAGACTGTGCCCTTGCTGCCAATATACCTCATGGTGCCATTATAAGGAGATAATCAATGTTATTTACTTCACTGAGCAGTGTACATTATTTATATTTATATGGAACCTCTATTGTTTTCAGATTGTGGTTAGTGATTTTACATTTTGTTCCCTCGTCTACAGAGCTTGATGATGCGGAAAGTGAAACGGACTCTCCCCAGTCCCCCTCCAGATGAGACGCCACTCCCCATTGTGACCCCTGCAATGACCCACATGTACAGCACTCCTGGAATGCCTCAAAGAGTATTGCCCCGTACAGCACAAAGTTTTACCAAGGCAGGGCTTCTGAATGAGCTTAAAGCTGTCGAACAAGAGTCTTCCAAGCTACGTAAACAGCAAGCAGAACTTGAGGAAGAAGAGAAAGAGATTGATGCTAAGCTACGCTGTTTAGAACTAGGCATTACCCAGCGCAAGGAAACCATGGTAAAAGAACGAGAGAGAAGAGAGCTGGCCTATCTGCGAGGCATCGGAGATGCACGGGACTATATGTCTGATAGTGAACTCAACAACCTTAGATTAACTGGAGTACCAACTGGGACCTATGAAACAAATGGAATGTTGTCAAGACCAAGCACAGCACCTCTGAGCCAATTTAATTCTGACCCAAATATGACTTCTCAGTACCCACCGACTTCCTCTTATGTCCCATATCCATTTCCACAGGGTCAGCCTGGACCAACACAACCGACTGCAGCATATCAGCAGATTGGATTTCAAGCACCGCAGTATCCTGCACCATCCCAGCCTCAGCCAGGAACCTTTCAGCCACACCCTCCTCAACCCTCACCCTATCAAACCCAAGTAGCCTACCAGAGTCATGGGTATGGCCAGTCCTACCAACCAGATATTGGCCTGCAGCAACCCAGCCACCAGAGCTTTCAGCCTCCTGCAGCTCATTTGCCTGGACAAACATTACCATATCCTAGCCAAAGTCTGCCCTTCCAGCCCCAAGCTGACATCCTTTCTGGTCATCAGCTGCCCCGACATACATCATTGGCGGATCTTGAACAGAAACTGCCAACCAATTATGAAATAATACCTAATCCTGCAGTATCAGTATCCACTTCAGCTCAGGAAACTGGCTTCTGTGGTCCATATTCTTCACCCTTGACAAATGCTTATGGGCAATATCGTACCCCTGACCAAACACTGACAGACCGCATACCAAGTCCTACTTCTGGCTACGGGACAGATGGTCTCTATACCTCAAATCTAGAGCAAAATATACCCAGAAACTATGTAATGATAGATGATATAAGTGAGCTAACAAAGGAGAACATGGGATCATCTGATGCTTCAAGAACAGATTATGTGAGTGAAAATGGTCCACGGGGGATAGGTTATGGAGATGGGACTGAAGAGCTTTATGGAAGACCAAGCAGCACCACTGGTTACCACCATCAGGGTGCTGTGGACAGTCATGGACGTCCTAGCACAACTGTGAGTGGTGGATCTTCCTATTACTATGATGACTATAAGCATTCATCTCGCAGTAGTTCTGGAATGGGCAGCCAGAAGCATTCCTCTAAGAACTTGGCACCAGCTGCTGTGTCCTCCAAGCGTAGTAAGCATAGGAAGCAAGGCATGGAGCAGAAGATTTCCAAATTCTCCCCTATTGAAGAGGCACGAGATGTAGAATCTGACTTGGCCTCTTACACAATGACAACACCATCAGGTGGAAGCTGCACCGTAGTTTCTAGATCAGGGGTGAAAAAGAATGTCTATGATCAGCAGAAGTACTATGGCTCAAGAGAAGGCTTGGATGAAGATGATCGTCTGTACAGCTCTGGAAGATCAAGATCCACAGGCTATGGCATGGATAAGATCTCATCTAGAGACTCTGGAGGATACAGAAGTAAATCATATGAGAGAGACGCCATGGAACGATCTCAGAGGGGTACCCATAGTCGTAGTGGACGTTCTACCATGCGTACTCAGAACTCAGAGGAAGAGAGTCCACTGAGCCCAGTGGGGAAACCTGTGGGTATGGGACGTGTCTCAGACCCACATGATGTTAGAAACCAGTATGGCTCTAGCCATTCCCTACCTGATGTTCAGGATCATCACATAAGGGATGTGCCTAAGAGTCATACCTACAAGCCTGATGACCCGTACCTAGTGGATGATATGCACTGTGCTGTTTCAGACAGTGAAGGTAACTGGTGCTGAATCATGCCTGCCTCTTAAAAGTGTATCTCACCAATCTAGCGACTGCTTGCCAATATTTAATCCTGAAAAGCAGCATCTATATGTTGTTTGCTTTTTGTTTTCATTTTGAAAAAAAAAACATACTGTATATGCCTACTTGTTTGCATGTTGCAGGTAAATTTGTCTGTACCTTTTTTGTAATTGTGCATGCTATATATGTTTTTACTGGTTTTCCCATTTTCTTTTGGACCCGGACATTTTAAACATTATTTTTAGTCAGTTTCTTTAATTTTTTTCTTTCCTCTTGGAGATTTCTCACTCCTGCTGCATGACTTCCATCTGCATGACCTCCATCTGCACTTTTTTCTCTTCTTTCTCTACGCTGGCATTGACATTTGATTTTTGTCTTGGTTCCCAAAAAAAGCATATCATTTAGGACAGGAGGAAACAGATTGGTTTGAGAAACCACGGGAGGCTGCTTCTGATCATTCCAGACATTATGGGAGTGCAAGCCACTCCTCTACAGGTAAGAGAGGCCATGTCAAGCACACCTATCATGATTATGATGAACCTCCAGAAGAAGACTTGTGGCCACAAGATGAATACACCCATCAACGGCATTCCTCTTCAACCTCATCCCGAGAGCACCGGCATCATGCTAGTAGCTCAGGACGTCACTCGTCATCCCGACATTCCACTGAAGAGTCTAGATCTTCCCGTTCTTCAAGATCACATCCCAAAGACCCATCGACTCGTTCTGAAGGGCGCAGCACTTCATCCTCTTCACATAAAAGATCTTCAGAACCCCGATCTTCACAGTCAGGGTACCGGGACTCTGGTGAATATGCCCGTGACCCTACATCAGGACAACATCATAGCTCTAGTGGTCAGCGGGGGCAAAGGCAGTCTGGTTCTTCAAGGCGACAAGAATCTCCTTTGTCTAAGCAGCAGCAGCAGCAGCAACAGCAGCAGGATCATAGTTCTGTAGGTCAACAGCAACCTCCACAGCAAGGACAGCAAAGGTCCACAACACAGCCAACAACTGGAAGGCAGTCTGGACCTCAGCAGCCTGAAACTGGGCAGCAAGGACAACAGACCAGCCAGCAACCTCGTTCACAGCAACAGCAGTCACAACCTCAGCCTGGACAACAGCCAGCAACTACCACAGCAGGTCTGACTCAGCCCACAGCCGTGGCTACTGGTATTGGAGCTGGGGCCACTCAGCAACAAGCTAAGTCAGGCCAGGCTCCAGCATCCGGACCACCACTGGCTGCAGGATCAACCGCAGCTCAGCCAACTCCTACTGGGGTGAATAAACTTGGAAACTTATAGAATTAGACAAATAGTATGTATCTGAAGATTAACTTAAGTAATACAACCTATTTAATACTTATGAAAGAAATGAGGTGAACTCTGAAATATGTTAACTGAGGCTAAATTGTACAGGTGCTTGTTTGCCGATCTTTATGGTAAACAATATGAAATAAGAATCAAGATGCAAAATAAAGTTTTTACTAATAGCTGTACATTATCTAAATGTCCTGTTTTTTTAAACAGGGAGGATTGATGAAACCTGACACTGCTCCTGTTGCACCAACTCCTGCAGTAGCTATTGGATCTAAAGCTGCACCCCAGCCTGCTAAAGCCCCTACGATCCCTGCCACAGGCATTGGTGAGGCCAAAATTACAATTTCCTTAGAAACAGCATTCTCGCATCAGGAGGACATGTTTTACTTGAGGAAGAAATTAGCTGCGGAGCCATTTTTCTTATTTTGATGTGACAAAAGGATGCATTTTTAGACACCCATATTTCTAACAGCTGCTATGTCTGTTGCCCATCACAGGGTCGAAAGCTGCTCCCCGGCCAGGTGGCATAGGCAGCGCGGCCCAGCCAGCACAGCAGACTACAGAGAGTGAGAACGTTTTCAGCAAAATCCTGCCGGGTAGCGCTGCTGAGCAAGCAGGAAAACTAGGAGATGGTATGACAATAGATAGTGACAGTTACAGAGTATTATTATTATTATTATTATTATTATTATTATTATCTCTCTGTAGTAAACAGTCATGTTCATTCTTTCGCAGAAACTTATCTTATTGAAAAAAGAAAGAATTGATCAAATCTACCATATTCATCTACTGACTACCATATGACTTTAAATCCTTTTTTTTTTGCTTCTGGTGTGTTTTACAGCCGTGTCTGCTATCGGCAAGAAGTTTACGTCATTTTGGTGATCTGCTAAGAGGAGGGTGAGTGTTTTGTCATGTATATTTACTTCAAATACAGTGGAACCTTGGATTACGAGCAAAATTCCTTCCGGAAGCGGGCTCGTATTACAAAAACACTCTTAAACCAAATATAATTTTCCCATAAGAAATAATGAAAGCTCAAATTATTCGTTCTACAGCCCAAAACAATAAATACATAAAAATAATTAATACAATATATAAAGTAAAAATAAAACAAATTACACCTAACATTTAAAAATGAAAAAATAAATCCAGACAGATAAGTGTTTCTATTTGTGCGCGCAGGCACACATAAAGTACACATGAGTAAAGTGTGTGTGTGTGTGTGTGTGTCGGTGTGTGTGGGGCACAGTGTCAAATTACGCGCGTACACAGAGAAGAGAGAGGGAGATGTTGATTATACCAGTAAGAGACGAGCACTAAGACACAGCAGGGGAGACGATTACCCATAATTCCGCAGCGCAAGAGAGAAAAATCGTTGGCTCAGTTGTGATCACTTGCCGCTCGGTGTCAAAATAAGAGTTGCATGCGTGGCGCTCGTAAAGTAATACTTGCTCGGTTTCTGATTAAAAATGTATTAAAAATCTTTGCTCGGTTTGCGGAACACTCGTAAACCAGGTTACTCTCAATCCGAGGTTCCACTGTATAGAAAGAAGGGGTTTAACTGAAAAGTGTCATCTTATCCTAAGTATAGCTTTAAAAGAACTTTATTAAGTATAGCTGCCCTAAGTGGACTAGATCACTTCCCTAAATGCAACTGTAGCGACGCTGCTACATGATGATGAGTACACAAGCACATTTAGTGCATAAGGCTATAATCTTCCATAACTGTTGTTTAGTAAAATATTTGATTTGTGTCTGTTGCTGTGTTGTTGATCTTTAGGATTGATTGTGGCTGAGAAGAGGCTTGTTACTGGAAAAAAAATTTAACTGTTTCTGCCATCTTAACCATTAATCTGTGGATTGAGGACACCTGAGAACCGGTGAGTTTTGATTTCGTGCCTCATTGTTCAGATTGAAAAGAGGAAAGCCCCAGTGCTGATTTTTCTGCGACACCTAAATGATATTTGTATTCTGAGACGATGAGACGAGCTACGCAAGACATTACAGGTGAAACAGACGCTTAAAAAGAAAAGATTAAACAAAATGTCGGAGCGTGTCAAGGCTCTGGGGATTTGTGTTCATTCACACGTTCTACATGGGCATGAGTGAGCTCAGACGCTCCGGTTCAAAAAAAAGCTGTTGAGGTTAGGGTTCTGTGCAGGACACTCGAGTTCTTCCACACCTTCCAACACCTTCTTGTTTTGTGGCTGTCACAGGGGCATCATCGCCATGCTAGTTCAGCCTTTTCATAGAACTGTGTGCGTCCAAGTTTGTCCTCGGAGGATCCATATGTGCGTCTTGTGGTCAGGGGTGCACAAACCTTTGCCCATATGGTGTGCTTGCAAATCTGCATGCTCAAGAAAACAAATAAACAAACAAACGCAAGTCTACTCTTTACAATGTTTCCTTCATCGTAAACACTCTCTCAAGTCCTTTTTTTACTGCTTAACCATAAAATTTTTATCTTTTCGTGATCGAATTTTAGATGAAGAACTGTACGAGGATACGTTTTAGGCAAGAATTACTGATAAAGACACGTACTCAGACATGGGGAAGCTTCTCAATCGCGCCTGCACGCGAACCCGACGCCAGTGCCACCGTCATCTGTGTATCGGTACTGTATAGTGTATGATCTCTGGAAAGATCTGAATCCCTCGTAGATGTTTGTTCAGGCTTCTTCTTTTTTTTTCTTCTTCTTTACTGCGAGTCAGAATGAAGAGAAATGAGACGAGAGGGAACAAAAAAGACGCGACGTAATCTTATTCACAAACACTTGAGAACATACACTCCTCCGGTCGCGTCTGTGTTTATCGGATAGATCTCACAATTACGTGAATGCTCTGTGAAGGCTGAGCCGTTATTTGATTAGCAGCTAAGCGAACGCTCAGAACAAGCGCAGGGCTGAGTGTTTGACCTGAAATTCCTCTACCTGAGTGTAAAGTGGATCTCATTCTTCCAACGAAGTAATCATTTGGCTTCATTAGAATTTTCTTTCTTAAGTATAAAAACGGTTGTTGCAAAGCTGCTTCTTAGCTGTTAATGCTAAGGAGGGTGGCACAGTGGTTACAGCGGTTGGCGCCGCCAGATTCGAGGGTTCGAGTCCTGTATGGGCTTTGCATATGTCCCCCATTGCTTGTGGGTTTCCTTCTTCTGGCAGTGTGTAAGTGAGTGTGTGCTTGTGTACCCCGTGATAGCCTGACGCCTCGTCTGGAGTGGACCCGGCCCAAATCCCCGAGTCCCCTGGGATACGCTCCAGGTCTCCCGCCACCCAGTACTGGACATAGAGAATGAGTGCGGAAGGTGTTGATTAGTTTTCTCTAACAGCGTACATTCATCTGTTTAACAATCGTAATTCTTGGTAAATTGCTGTGGTATAAGAGGGATAAAACACTTTGCACTGCTTAACACACGAATCCTGGATTATTGTGGATTATTTTCCCAGTAACAGCACAGCCATGAAGGCACCAATTTTATGTCAAAGGACTTAAGACGGCTGGAGCCTGTGCATGGAGAAGACCGATAATATCACGCGTTACATCTATCCTGGAATGAGCCATGACTCTGGAACAACGCCATGAGTGTATCACTATCCCAATGAATTGCCTGTCCATGTAATTAACACAGTATATCATAGTTATACACATCATTGTTTATTCATTTATTTATTTCAGTCTGATTTCCATCCGATCCGCACTGGACTTGGCCCAGGTTTTACGCCGGATGCCCTTCCTGATGCAACCCTCCATTATATCCGCGCATGGGACCCAGTGACTGCGGTTTGGGTGGGAATCGTACCCTTGTGAGAAGCCTACCAATGATGAATGAATGAGCCGCCAATGCTGTCACCCAATTCATGACCACAAGATAAGAGTTCATGGCCTTGAGATATATTTTGTTCTGTGTCTTATTTCATGATCATGTCTTATTAGGAGAAAGAACCTCCACAGGCTCCGCCCTATCCTGGTTGTGATTAGCTCTGCTTCTACTCATCGTTCAGAGGTCACAGGTCATGTAGTAGCTCAGTAGGACTTGATCTACTGGTTCCTGATGACATTAGAAGTAGGTCAGCTGGGTTTAGACACTGGCTTGATGCGAGAGCCCACTGACGGCACGGTTGGGTTCTCAAGTGAGCGAATATCAGAACCAGTTCAGAACCTTGTTCATGTGTGTGTGTGTGTGTTGGAGGTGGATCAGGAGAGCAGATCGAGGGATAAAGCAGGCTCAGGCACTCTTAACGCTGCCACCAATCTGTCTCAGCATGCAGATTACCGGCCAATCCCGGCTGTGCGCTGCCCGTGCAGTGGGCGTGGGTTCGTAATAGAGGCTGTGGTTTGGTGAGAGACGGAGCTTTAATCTCACGCTCCGTCACTCTTCTAATGACTCGGTGCTTAGACCCCAGAGAGACACACTGATGCTTCTGATTGTGGATGAAGGAGATGTGCACGTCTCCTCGCTGACTGCTTCTTAATATTCTACAAATGTAGTCGATTTATTTATTACATATCGGCACGAGAACATCAGCGTCTTCCCTGGTGGTGTATCACTACGTCTGCTTGCTGATAGATTCTTCCCTCCTGCCCTCTAGTGTTCAAAAAGGGTAACGCGCATGCATTTTAGAACGATCACCAGACGCATGAAAGATTCTTTCCAGTGAAGATGAGGTGGGCTGTGTAAATTACATCATCGTATTATATATTATGATATTATAAGTGATAAAGTGTTTTATGGGTGGCACTTGGTGGGTTCTCTCCGAGTACTCTGGATTCCCCTCATAGTCCAAAGACATGTAGATTAGGATAACTGGTGTTCCCAAATCGCCTGCATCGGCCTCCACGGTCCCTCGTTACTTGGACTACAGAGGTTCCTAAGTGGACGGATGGGATGTTCACCAGGAATCCAGAGACGTACACACTACTTTATTTGCATGCACCGGAAGTCTCCGCCTCTGATCGAAAACGAACACAAACAGGACTGAAACACTGACGAGAGACCAGGAGAAACCTGCACGCAACGGGTTGTACACAAGGGGGAGCTACTGCGTTGTCATTTCCTTTTTTTTTTACATTTCGATTCGTTATTTGAATATGTATTTACGTTTTTGTAATCGTCTTGACAGGATTTAACACCACGTCCCCCTTCAAAACAGCACGTTCGTAAGCAGAGGGACGTTACTGTGGATATCTGATGATGATGTTTTGTTTCTCTGTCGCCTTCAGGTTGATGATCCGGCTCGGATGAAGATCACAGAGAGCATCGTCTAAGTGGACCCAAACCCCGCCCCCCCCCAAACCCCGCCCCCCTCCCCCCTCCCCATGGAGATTATGCAGATGTCTAGAGAATAATCACATCTACAACCTCACGGTCACTCTGTTAACCTGTTCTCAGGTGTCGCCCCCCACCCGTCCTCCTCTCTCTCTAACACACACACACACACACACACATTTCAGCGATGACAGAAGCAGTTCTTGACGCTTTTTCCAGTCCCAGTCCTGACGCCGACACTTTCCGAGGCCCATCGTTCTCCGCCACCGAGCCGACATTTCCACTAAGGCGATGATTGACCATCTCTCTGAATGTTTTCTGGGGTTTTCGGGGTTTTTTTTCTTTTTCTTCCTCCTTTCCGTTGGTTCCGTCTCTCTCTTTTTTACGTAACCTGTTTGTTATGTGCACTCGAATGCAATCGTAAAATGTAACGTGTCGTACATGCGACTGCACGCATGGAAGTAGATGTCTTATATATAAACATAAAACCCATGAACACTCGCGTCTCATCATGATCTCCGAGGATGAAGAGGACGAGTTTCAGCGCTGACATCACAGCTTTCCTCTGTCTCTCTCTCTCTCTCTTTTAGCCATGAACACGCCATCGCTAATCAGTCGCACACAGAACCCTGAATCTCCTCCATCTTATTATTATTATTATTATTATTGTTGTTATTGTTATTGTTTCTTTTTTAATATTTATTGGCGTGCTTGACTTTGTGATCAAGAGCCTTATCGATTTTTTTTTTCCACATACCTCATCATTTATTTGTATTTAATTTTTTTAAAATAATCACCTTGTTATGTTTTGCACAGCTGTATATTCTACTGTACAGAGAAGCGTCTTTACGGAGCGATATTGTAAATGACCGGAGTATTTATGGATTTTCTGTTTTTTTTTTTTTTTAAATATATATGTGTTTGTAATTTGTTTTTATTTATATAACATTGTTTTTTTGTGTGTGTGTGTGTGTGTGTGTGTGTGTATTTCCTTAATTATGAATTGATAATTCTATGATTTGGAGGTTGATTTCCTCAGAGCAATAGCATGCACGTCGTTATAGAGCACAATGATTTTAATCGTCGTTATTTAATCGCGACGCTTGTCGGTGGATCGTCTGCAAGCGCTGAACATTTCCCACCACACACACACACACACACACACACACAAACACACACACACGCACACAAACACAAAGACACACAAAAAGACACGCGGATATCTGGTTCGAAGCCGCCGTTTTGCGTTTCCATTTCAGACTCTCTATGCAATGATCCATCCCGATCGTCATTGCCGTCATCGCATTCCCACGCCGACGTCACGGTTATCAACTCGTTTGTATTTATCTTCTTGTACGTATTGAGATTATTTAAACAAATTTTTGAATGTTTGATATATATATATATATATATATATATATATATATATATATATATATAAATTTTAGTCGCATGTTAATTACCGTCCCTGCGTTTTTTCTGGGGATTCTGTTGCCAAAGCGTTAGTCTGTCTTGGACGTCCACCATCTTGTAGCTTGAAGCATGGTTCTGCGTTCTGCCTGCTCGTGTCTAGTAAACTCCTCCCGTCTGGGTCGTTTCGCTGTGATCTGGCAACCCGCTGCACTCATGCACTCATTATGACGTCTCCGAAAACAACTGCCTTCACACACACACACACACACACGTGTAAAAACGCCGCCTTTTTCTGTTATTAAACGAGTGTAGAGTTGGTGGGTTTACCATTGATTGTACAATTATCCAGGAGCTGAAGTGCACTAGATAGGGAGCGTGGACGTGTTACAGACTGAGCCTGTTTGTTGAGTCCTCAATTCCTGACTTCTTATTTGACTCGGGATCGTTCGATAACAGCCCGAGTACACTTTGTAGGGAGTAGTGAAGTGTGCTCGGTCTTTCGGCCGCTCCCGTCCAGGGGTCGCCGCGGCGGGACGTCCGAGCCGCGCTAACAACTGGGCACAGGGTTCACGCCGGATCCCCTTCCTTACGCCACCCTCCCATTTGAGAAGTGTGGAGAAGTGTACATCGGCTACATCTCTAAAGGAAGGCGTCCTGTTTGTAAAGGCCCTAGTGCACTACTAACTCATGAAGGAGGGAGGCGTTCGGGATTGAGCCCTCGCGTCTAGTCATAGTCATAAGTATTATTTGAATATTTAGCACTAGATTGTGGTGTGTAGATTGTATGTAAACTACCCAAATCCCCAAAAGCCTCATAATGCACACTAGGGTCGGTACAAAAGCTCTAACACACGACATTTATGCATTTAGGATCGAGCCTGGACATCTAATCTGCAATTCCAGATGTCTTCTCGTCCAGGTGTTCATGCGGGACCTGTAAACAGGCTCCTGTCCTGAAATCCTCCCTATGTAGTGTTATGTAGTGCACTAGGGCATTTATAACCAAAGTAGCATCAAGTATAGACTCCTGGCTCAATCACAAATGCCTCACATACTGTAGTGCGATTTTCAGCTGCACTTTCTAGGTGAAAAGGAAGGATCTTAGGATGCATGCTCTCGCCAAAATGACACTAGATTGTAATTATGAAAAGCACCGTGTAAGTAACAGGGATGTGTTTGAGATAAAGCTTTGAAAATCTCCCCCCCCCCCCCTCCTTTTTTTTTTTGTTTCCCAATAATCATCGTCGGAATTACGAGAATGTTTAACATCATCGTTACCATGGAGATGCTCAATAAGCAGTGCATGAGCCAGAGCGCTTTGTCACAGAAAACTGAACATGGAGAGAGAGAAACGTGCATGACACACAAAAAAAAAAAAAAAAAAAAACGCACACACATAAAACACAAAACACACACTGTAAATACACACGATTTTGTACAGCGTTTAAATATGAGTGTAAAGAACGGCCGTCTTGTGCATCCTCACGCCGGCCTCGCTGCCAACCTTTTGTGCTTTTTGTGTATAAAAAGGATGATGATGATGATGATGATTGTTATTATGATTATGATTATTATTGTTATTATTATGACAAAATTACGCATCGTATCTGTGGCTGGCTCTCAATGACTGTTGATATTGAAACAGTGAAAAAAAAATCTGCTCTGTGTAGAATCTTCATATCGTGAAAAATATGGAAAAAAAAAAAAAGATAAATATCAAAAGTGGCAAAAAGTTGTCTTGACTTCCATCGTTACTACCTGTACTGGAAGATATTAAAGTGGGCATGTGACTATTTCCACACCACACCACTCCAATTGGAAAAAAAAACAAAAAGAAAAAAAGATGGATAAATAAATAAATAAGGGTAAAAAAAAAAAAAAAAAGAAGAAGAAGAACATGCAACAAGTTTCACTCTGCGTCGTAAGTGCGATGGGCCGAGTGTGAGTCCAGTATCCATCGTGAAACTTTGTGTTCTTTTCAATGTATTCCTGTTCAGAGATAGAGTACACACTGGTGCATCATGTCATGTAATGTGATTATGAAAAATAATGGACCTGCAAATCGTTTCCAAACTGGAACAGAATAAAGAGAAACATGAGAAAAAGAACGTGCGCGACTGTTTTATTATCCTCACCAGAAACGTTGGCACCCTTTCAGAATTACAGAACATCTCCGACCAGCCGGGGGCGCCAAAGTGTACAGATCCTGTCCTGGAGTAAAAGTGGAGATTCCCCGCGGCGAATATCACTCAAGTTAGAGTAGACGTGTAAAAGTACAAAAGCACTCACCTTCAAAATGTACTTAAGTATCAAAAATACAGGGATTGAATTAGCTCAAAGTAGCCTCGGCTCACAAAGCATTTTCGGCTTACTAGCGAACGAACCAAACGTCGTCTAAGTTGCTCATACTGTACGTCTGGGAGCCGCTCAGAACACGTTTGAGTCAGTGGAAGGCCAAGTGAAGTGAATTTACAAATCTTTTTGTGAGTGTTTTTTTATTTTTTTATTTTTTGCATTTTTGTGAAACATTTAGCGCAGACGCAGCGCCACGGGTCCCAAGAATGTTAGCAAGGACGTTAGCGAGAAGAAAAGGGAGCCGCTTTCAGTTTGGTTTTTAAAGCAGCCGGTGCCGAGAGGAATCATAAATTAAGGTTAAGTGAGGTTTAACGTGGCAGCTCGATGGCTAAGTGGTTAGCATTGTCACCTCCAGGTTCCGGGTTCTCCGGGTTCCTCTCCCAGTCTATAGACATGTTGATTAGGCTAACTGGTGTTCCCAAATTGCCTGTAGTGTGTGAGTGTGTGTGTGTGTGCCTTGTGATGGATTGGCACCCCGTCCAGGATGTACCCCGCCTCGTGCCCTAAGTCTCCTGGGATAGACTTCACTGAATACAGGATAAAGCGGTATAGATGATGAGTGAGTGAGGTTTAATGACTATTCATTTCTTATTTTTCCTAATTTGCACGTCTTGTCCAAAAGTTTTGATTGTTTCTATATACAAACATATAATTATAGTATTGTAAATAGACTATAATTATATAGTCTATTTAGCAGGTGGCGGAATTCACACTTCAGATGCTACACACTCCTGTAGTTACTGCAGGTAACAGCTGCATGCAGAAGTGTAGTGAAGTAGCAGTACAGATACTTACTGTAGGATTGAATGGAGTAAAAGTAAAAAGTATCCACTAAAAAAATACTCAAGTAAAGTACAGATATACAAGAAATATCACTACAGTATCACAGTAAATGTACCCAATATAATGTTTTGTTTCTATTATTCCACAGAAATTTATCAAATACAGTTGAACGCAGATATGTACATAAACCTTGTTTCCCCTTTACCGACATTAAGTCAGAGTAAGCTTTTTTTCTGTTTTAGATCAATACATTTTAATATTCTTTGCATTTGTTAATCGTCAGAATCGAGCGAGGGAGGATTTTATGGATTTTTTTCTTCTTCTTTCTATTTCTATTTTTTTTCTCTTCTGTTTTCTTTCCCTACTTTCATCAGTCATAAATGTACAGACACTTCCTTAGTATTTGGTAGAATTGCCCCGAAACTCATTCACTTGGGCCAGACATTTCAGGTCTCCTTCCACAAGCTTTCTACAATAGTTTGCTGGACTTGTGTCCCACTCCTCCCGACAGAACTGGTGTAACTGGGTCAGGTCTGTAGGCCTTCTTGCTCGCACTCGCCTCTTCAGTGCTGCCCACAAATTTCCTATGTGATTGAGATCAGGGCTTTATGATGGCGTCGCTCCAATACCTCGACTTTGCTGTCCTTAAGCCACTTTGGAACTAATCTGGAGGTACGCTTGGGGTCGTTGTCCATCTGGAAGACTCATTCACACCCAAGCTTTAAGTTCCTGGCTGATGTCCTCAGATGTTGCTTCAATATATCCAGATGCTCCGCCCTATTTCTTCCACATATACCGTTTATCGTTTTGGTTGAACAGTTAAATTTTTATTTCGTCACACCACAGGACACGTCTCCAGAAATTAAGATTTTTGTCCCCATGTGCAGCTGCAAACTGTAGTCTGGTTTCTTTATGGTGGTTTTGAAGGAATGTCTTTCTTCTCCCAGAGTAACGTTTCAGCTCATGGTGATACACGACTGGTTTTACTGTGGATAATCACATGGTCTTACCAGTTTCAGCAGCATCTTCACACGGTGCTGTGCTGCTGTCCTGGGGTTGATTCGCACATTTCACACCAAAAAACTTTCCTCTCTGGGACTCAGAGTCCGTCACCTTCCTGAGCGGTATGATGGTTGTACATTCTAGTGGTGCTCCGATCACCGATCACAGGGTCGACTCGAAGCCTGATCATGTAGCATTATTTATTAAACTATATCTAACAACAATGTAAATTAAGTATTGAAATTACAATAGGAGGAATATCATGAATTGGCGACTGTATTTATTGGCAAGCAACATGTGCAACACGTCAACTTAAAACATAGCAGCCTCCGCTTTCCTGTAGTTTGTATGAAATTAAATCAAATAACAGACAAGTAACTGGACGCGAGTCGCCGGAAATTCTGCAAGGTCCGCAAGCATCTGCGAGGACCGCCAAAAAAATTAAACGTTTAATTTTTCATGTTTAAAAACATGTTTAAGAAATTTAACCTGTTTAACTCTTCACGCAGAAAGATGGGAACATAATCACAGGGCCAAAACTTGCGGTGAATCATGATGAACCGTACTTAACGGCCACCGGACGACACCGCGTAGGTGAGATAGCGGTATTACCGACAGCTGAGTGAGCGGCGGCGCGCGACTTCCTGAGCTCTCCCGCTCTCTTAGCGCGAGCCAACTTTGAAAACTGCTCGTGTTCCTTTACGTGACTAACCTTCAAATGTCTGATGAGGTTCGTGGTGTTAAAATGCTTTGGCTGCTTCCCGCCTCGTGGAATTGGCTTGCTACTACACAGGTTGCAGATTGCTAATGTCTCGTCCTTTTCATGCAACACGTAGAATCGCCAGACCGGTAATTTTAATCTAATGATTTGTTATAATTAAATAATTCTTTAAAAAAAAATTTTTTATAGATGTTTTTTAATTTTTGTTCATTATTACACTGTGTAAAGGCTGTGACACGAGTTATCTCCTGTTCTCAACCTACGCTAAAGCAGCTACAAACACACGCTCGCTTTTCTTTTCTCTCTCGCTTGTTAATGAGAAATCGCAGACAAGAGTACACTCCTTTGTGCTGAGGAGGTGGAAAACCTACAGATTTACTGTAGACGTGACTGTCAGAAAGTGCTGACACTGGAGACTCCTTCCATCTCCTGACCGCAGTGAGTTTATTATTATCGGGTTGACTGCTGTACTCGTCGCTGTAAACAGGCCGTTCCCACGGAAACAATAACATCTTAGAACGAGTATGTCAGTATATAAACCTGCTCTAATGTCGGCGCTGCTGTTCCCTTCTGGCCGGACATCTTCTCTCTCCACTGAGACTGACACACACACACACACACACACACACACAGACAGAGACACTGGAACGTCCACGGTGAGCCACTAGATGTCTGCAGAGAGCCGTTTTACTCGACACAGCCCATAAAGTCGAGGGGCGGCCATGATGGATCTTCCATTTGGCTCCAGCATCAATCCTTCAGTCACTGCGATCAATCCTTTGTGATTTGTTAATTAAACTCTGCCTGTTTTATTTCAGTAACTGTAAGGCTGAATGAGCTCAGCAGCTGGTGTACGACCGGAGCCGGGGTCGGCTGGAGGCCCTGAATCTATTCATTACACAAATGGAAAGCACCGGCTCAAACCGGTTTACAGTGCTGCTGTGTGTGTAATAATGTGGAGGACCAAACTGCAAGATCCAAACTACTGCGTGTGTAATGTCGGGAACGAAGGGTGGAATGAACAATTAAGTCACACACGACTCCACTGGATACATGGAGGAAACAGGGGTAGCTCAGTGCTTAAAGGATTGGATCGGGTTAAAACCCCACCACCACCACCACCACCACCACCAGGCTACCACTGTTGGGCCCTTGATCGAGGCCCTTAACCCTCAACAGCTCAGATGTATGACGAAGTAAAAATGAAGGTCGCTCTGGATAAGGGCGTCTGCCAAATGCCGAGATTGTAAACGATACGTAGTATCGAGCTTTATTAACTAAACTGTCGACCACAAACTGTTTAAAGTGAACAAACTGCTAGCGCTTAGCCTCCTGCATTTTGCATACGGCTCACGTTATTTGATTTGCCTTTTGGTTTTAACCCTGTACAGCACTCTGATCGACTTCTGAGGTTTCATTAGTCCTTTATAAATAAAATGTAATGTAAGTGACCAAATTATAGACAGAATACAGGTGTCTGATTAGCATTAGCATGAACATGGGTTTATCACACTCTAATCATACTGGAGACGTCAATGCGCTCGAATCCCTGGGAAGTTTTGTTCTTGTTTCTGTACTGTAAGATGTTTACAGTATGAACGTTTCTCATTAATGCACAGCTACTGCAGGATGGAACTACCAGCTGATGATGTCATAAGGGGTGTGACATCATGCGGCCAATCAGCAGCTCTGCTTCGGCACACACCCACTCTGGGGAAATGGAAGTCCACTACATTTGAATTCCAATTATATGATATAATTTTGGTTTATAATAGTTTATTATGAGCTATTATTAAAAATTATTTAACAAAGAACTCATTAACGAATAAAATTCTTACAACAATATTTTTACTACAACAAATAGTCAAATATTTTATGGATTATGTCATGTACCTACAGTAATATAGCTCAGTGTTCGCTCTTCACACTCCAAAAACAATCAAGATAAAAATACAGTGTTACACAATGTGTGTGTGTGTGTGTGAGTGTGTGTGTGTGTGTGTGTTGTCGAACCTCTGAAGCACGTCTCCCTGTGGCTGCCTGCTTCTGCGCACAATCTGACAGTCTGTCACGCTCCACAGAGTCCCAGCTCCTGGTCCACACCGCCATTGTCCTCTTTCAGCATGATTCTCTTTTCATCACACACACATACGTACACACACACACACACACACACACACACACACACAC
>QNUK01000451.1:102500-120000 GCA_013621035.1 Clarias magur | reverse complement strand
CTGTATCAGTCAGTGTCAGTGTAGGAGGCGTGGCCTCTGTCTGTATCAGTGAGTGTCAGTGTAGGAGGCGTGGCCTCTGTATCTGTATCTGTCAGTATCAGTGTAGGAGGCGTGGCCATTGTGTTTGTATCAGTCAGTGTCAGTGTAGGAGGCGTGGCCTCTGTGTCTGTATCAGTGAGTGTCAGTGTAGGAGGCGTGGCCATTGTGTTTGTATCAGTCAGTGTCAGTGTAGGAGGCGTGGCCTCTGTCTGTATCAGTGAGTGTCAGTGAAGGAGGCGTGGCCTCTGTGTCTGTATCACTGAGTGTCAGTGTAGGAGGCGTGGCCTCTGTCTGTATCACTGAGTGTCAGTGTAGGAGGCGTGGCCTCTGTGTCTATCACTGAGTGTCAGTGTAGGAGGCGTGGCCTCTGTGTCTGTATCAGTCAGTGTCAGTGAAGGAGGCGTGGCCTCTGTGTCTGTATCAGTCAGTGTCTGTGTAGGAAGCGTGGCCTGTGTCTGTATCAGTGAGTGTCAGTGAAGGAGGCGTGGCCTCTGTGTCTGTATCTGTCAGTATCAGTGTAGGAGTCGTGGCCATTGTGTCTGTATCAGTCAGTGTCAGTGTAGGAGGCGTGGCCTCTGTCTGTATCAGTGAGTGTCAGTGTAGGAGGCGTGGCCTCTGTATCTGTATCTGTCAGTATCAGTGTAGGAGGCGTGGCCTCTGTGTCTGTATCAGTGAGTGTCAGTGTAGGAGGCGTGGCCATTGTGTTTGTATCAGTCAGTGTCAGTGTAGGAGGCGTGGCCTCTGTCTGTATCAGTGAGTGTCAGTGAAGGAGGCGTGGCCTCTGTGTCTGTATCACTGAGTGTCAGTGTAGGAGGCGTGGCCTCTGTCTGTATCACTGAGTGTCAGTGTAGGAGGCGTGGCCTCTGTGTCTGTATCAGTCAGTGTCAGTGAAGGAGGCGTGGCCTCTGTGTCTGTATCACTGAGTGTCAGTGTAGGAGGCGTGGCCTCTGTCTGTATCAGTGAGTGTCAGTGTAGGAGGCGTGGCCTGTGTCTGTATCAGTGAGTGTCAGTGTAGGAGGCGTGGCCTCTGTGTCTGTATCAGTGAGTGTCAGTGTAGGAGGCGTGGCCTCTGTGTCTGTATCAGTGAGTGTCAGTGTAGGAGGCGTGGCCTCTGTGTCTGTATCAGTGAGTGTCAGTGTAGGAGGCGTGGCCTGTGTCTGTATCAGTGAGTGTCAGTGTAGGAGGCGTGGCCTCTGTCTGTATCAGTGAGTGTCAGTGTAGGAGGCGTGGCCTCTGTCTGTATCAGTGAGTGTCCGTGTAGGAGGCGTGGCCTCTGTGTCTGTATCAGTGAGTGTCAGTGTAGGAGGCGTGGCCTCTGTGTCTGTATCAGTGAGTGTCAGTGTAGGAGGCGTGGCCTCTGTTCTGAATCAGTGAGTGTCAGTGTAGGAGGCGTGGCCTCTGGTCTGTATCAGTCAGTGTCAGTGTAGGAGGCGTGGCCTCTGTGTCTGTATCAGTGAGTGTCAGTGTAGGAGGCGTGGCCTCTGTCTGTATCAGTGAGTGTCAGTGTAGGAGGCGTGGCCTGTGTCTGTATCAGTGAGTGTCAGTGTAGGAGGCGTGGCCTCTGTGCTGTATCAGTGAGTGTCAGTGTAGGAGGCGTGGCCTCTGTCTGTATCAGTCAGTGTCGTGTAGGAGGCGTGGCCTCTGTGTCTGTATCAGTGAGTGTCAGTGTAGGAGGCGTGGACTCTGTCTGTATCAGTGAGTGTCAGTGAAGGAGGCGTGGCCTCTGTGTCTGTATCAGTGAGTGTCAGTGTAGGAGGCGTGGCCTCTGTCTGTATCAGTGAGTGTCAGTGTAGGAGGCGTGGCCTGTGTCTGTATCAGTGAGTGTCAGTGTAGGAGGCGTGGCCTCTGTGTCTGTATCAGTGAGTGTCAGTGTAGGAGGCGTGGCCTCTGTGTCTGTATCAGTCAGTGTCAGTGTAGGAGGCGTGGCCTCTGTGTCTGTATCAGTGAGTGTCAGTGTAGGAGGCGTGGCCTCTGTCTGTATCAGTGAGTGTCAGTGTAGGAGGCGTGGCCTGTGTCTGTATCAGTGAGTGTCAGTGTAGGAGGCGTGGCCTCTGTCTGTATCAGTGAGTGTCAGTGTAGGAGGCGTGGCCTCTGTCTGTCTGTGCATCAGGCAGTGTCAGTGTAGGAGCGGCCTCTGTCTGTACTGTATGTCAGTGTGAGGCGCAGCCTGTGTCTGTACTTCTGAGTGTCTGTATGGCCTCTGTGTCTGTATCAGTGAGTGTCAGTGTAGGAGGCGTGGCTTCTGTCTGTATCAGTGAGTGTCAGTGAAGGAGGCGTGGCCTCTGTGTCTGTATCAGTGAGTGTCAGTGTAGGAGGCGTGGCCTGTGTCTGTATCAGTGAGTGTCAGTGTAGGAGGCGTGGCCTCTCTCTGTATCAGTGAGTGTCAGTGTAGGAGGCGTGGCCTCTGTGTCTGTATCAGTGAGTGTCAGTGTAGGAGGCGTGGCCTCTGTGTCTGTATCAGTGAGTGTCAGTGTAGGAGGCGTGGCCTCTGTGTCTGTATCAGTGAGTGTCAGTGTAGGAGGCGTGGCCTCTGTGTCTGTATCAGTCAGTGTCAGTGTAGGAGGCGTGGCCTCTGTGTCTGTATCAGTGAGTGTCAGTGTAGGAGGCGTGGACTCTGTCTGTATCAGTGAGTGTCAGTGAAGGAGGCGTGGCCTCTGTGTCTGTATCAGTGAGTGTCAGTGTAGGAGGCGTGGCCTGTGTCTTACTGGCCACACAGGAGTGTCAGTGTAGGGAGGCGCGGGCTCTCTCTGTATCAGTGAGTGTCAGTGTAGGAGGCGTGGCCTCTGTGTCTGTATCAGTGAGTGTCAGTGTAGGAGGCGTGGCCTCTGTGTCTGTATCAGTGAGTGTCAGTGTAGGAGGCGTGGCCTCTGTGTCTGTATCAGTGAGTGTCAGTGTAGGAGGCGTGGCCTCTGTGTCTGTATCAGTGAGTGTCAGTGTAGGAGGCGTGGCCTGTGTCTGTATCAGTGAGTGTCAGTGTAGGAGGCGTGGCCTCTGTCTGTATCAGTGAGTGTCAGTGTAGGAGGCGTGGCCTCTGTCTGTATCAGTGAGTGTCCGTGTAGGAGGCGTGGCCTCTGTGTCTGTATCAGTGAGTGTCAGTGTAGGAGGCGTGGCTTCTGTCTGTATCAGTGAGTGTCAGTGAAGGAGGCGTGGCCTCTGTGTCTGTATCAGTGAGTGTCAGTGTAGGAGGCGTGGCCTCTGTCTGTATCAGTGAGTGTTAAGTCAGAGTTAAGGAGAATCGACGTTTTCACTTTTCTGCAGCCGTGAAGAGTCTGAGATTTACATTTATTGATTTTGAAAGAGCTTTTATCTTAAGTGAACTGAAGTTACTTTCTGCAGATTTTCAGTGCATTTTTTTCAAACCTTAAAAAGTGATTACTGAGTTACCTGTGTAAAGTCGAGCGAGACTGATCTCTGGTCTAGATTCCGCATAAAGTATTCGCGCTGCATGTCACGTGACCTCCTTTACGCACATGCATTAAACCTCCAGTCTGCTCAGAGAGCGTTGTTTTCATGTACACTAACGTCACACGGTCCTGTCTCTCTGATAAACCACGGGTGCTACTGAATCGCCCCTGGTTGTGGTCACTGCACTGAGATTACGCTTGCTTGCGGTGATAGAACTTACACGCGCTCCTGTGAGCGAGCCCATAATCGATCTTTGGTCTGAACTCAAGCGTTCGGGGCCGAGTGTAAAAACGCCTCACAGAAGCGAAGCTGATCAAATCTAATCACACAGGAGGATTAGCCTCGCCGCACCGACAGCACCGGACAGGTCACGACTGATCGACTACAGCGGGGTACAGGGGGGGAAACGACTTAACCCTTTACAGCACCCGGTCACGGTCTCCATCAGTCCTGGGATTAGAACTCACAACCTCGTCACTAGAGTCACTAGCGCAGAATGCTAATATATGTTCATATTCATATTCACTCCGCATTATATTCGGCTCACAGCATGAGAGAGAGAGAGAGAGAGAGAGAGAGGGAGAGTTCCGGACTCACTCACACACACACACACACACACACACACACACACATACACACACACACACACACACACACACAAGTGAGGGAGTCCAGGATGTGTCCTCGCTGTCTTTTGGATGTCCATGTAGCCCAGATGACCCGACCATCTGCAGCACTGCAGCGTAAACATATACTTGTGTCTCTTCAAAGTGCACACACACACACACACACACACACACACACACACACACACACACACAAACACAAGTGTTTGGTCACAGGACATGGGGTGAAATCACTTTGAGTACTTTTCTTTCCACAGTTGCCATGGCGATCCTCTCCATAGCAGCGGCGTCATCACCGCCGTTATCATCACTGGCAGCTTGAGTTTTTAACACACTAAACACTCACACACACACACACACACAAGAAGCCTCTGTGGTCTCCGTGTGACACTTTGCATCCCTGTCATCTCTTGACCTGTGTGTGTGTGTGTGTGTGTGTGTGTGTGTGTGTGTGTGTGTGTGTGTGTGTGTGTGAGTGTGTGTCTCCTTGCCAAAGGTGACAAAGCCTGTAGCTTATGACTCATTTCTCCACATGAAACATTACCACATCCAAGACCCTGTGCGTGTGTGCGTGCGTGTGTGTGTGTGCGTGTGTGTGTGCGTGTGTGTGTGCGTGTGCGTGTGCGTGTGCGTGTGCGTGTGCGTGTGTGTGTGCGTGCGTGTGCGTGTGTGTTCAGTTTATACACACGATTTCCTCTCCACTGTTGTGATTTGTCACACCTCAGGGTTGTGTGTGTGTGTGTGTGTGTGTGTCACTGACTGAGAGTTAGATGTACTGTGTACGGATGTATTTTTACATTGTCATGGTGACGTTACACTATGCGGCTGATCCTAAGTCAAAGTCTAGTTTTAGTAATTTCTCAGCAGGAGATGTTCAGATACTCGCGGGTTTGGTCTTGCTCGCATCTCTCGGCTACCTAGTCGTTAGTCTCGGTCGTTAGCTAGCGTTCATGGAGAGATGAAAGAAAAACGTCAAAAGAACAAACGTAAAAGAACACCTTTTATGCAAAATGTAACTTTTTAGACATTCATGTCTCGTGTGTGTGTGTGTGTGTGTGTGTGTGTGTGTGTGCAAACATAAAGAAAAATGTGTGACCAAAAAAATTGACCTTTTTTCATTTTTGTATTGCCCGGGTTTTAAACAAGACAGTAAGACTTTCTCCTTGTGTGACCTCATTAAAGAACAGCCCCTCCCCCAGCATATTTAACAACTCTGCTGTTCCCTGGGGGGCGTGGCTCAACTGTAGCTCATTTCCATAGACAATGAAACGGCGGGTTTGGATGAGGAGAAACAGAGGGAGGTCTGTCTGAGGGAGATTTCAGCCGGGGCTTGAACTCACACACTCGTGTAAACGTCTGGAACTTCACGTCACCTGATAACATATTCTGAGTAGAGACGGATCTTTTCTCATCTTTTCCTTCTCTGTCCTTCTCTCTAGCTCCTGTCTTTCCCTAAATAACTTCAGTCTTCTCTTCTGTCTCTTCAGGATGCAGTAAGACGTCGTACTGATCACAAAGGGGCGGAGACTCTCACCTGGCCACGGCCCCTGATTTTCCCCACAATTCCAGAAGATGTACAGCGGTGCGGCGCGAGGCGTCAGCCATATTGAGGGCAGCCCAGCTCGTTCTCCTCGCCTGCCCCGATCGCCCCGTCTGGGACACCGCAGGGTAACCGGCGCCAGCTCGGGTGCCAAGACCCTGTCCATGGAGAACATCCAGTCTCTAAACGCCGCCTACGCTACGTCAGGCCCCATGTATCTGAGCGAACACGACGCCGTGGGCTCCACCGCAACCTACCCCAGAGGCACCATGACGCTGGGACGCGGCGCCAGCCGGGCCGTCTACGGCGGCCGCGTCACGGCCATGGGCAGCAGTCCTAACATCGCGTCCGTAGGCCTGGGACCTCACGCCGACCTCCTGTCTTACGGTGAACTGGGCTCCCTGGGCTCGCTGGCTCTGCAGCATCACCAGCAGGGGGCGCTTCACGCACAGCTCCGGGACATGCAGCGCGAGAACGAGATCCTGCGCCGAGAGCTGGAGCTCAAGGAGAGCAAGCTGGGCTCGTCGGCAAACAGCATCAAGAGCTTCTGGAGCCCTGAGCTGAAGAAGGAGCGCGGGATGAGGAAGGAGGAGGCGGCGCGCACCTCCGTGCTGAAGGAGCAGATGAGGGTGACCCATGAGGAGAATCAGGTCAGCGGCGTTTGGGTGTGTTCACAACTTGGAGTGCTTTATCACAACCGACCGGCCGTCACCATAGTAACAGTAGTAATAATAATAATAATAATAATAATAATAATAGCTCCATGGCATGTGTAATGCTTTCGTGATGCTTACTCTACTTTTCATCCGCTCTTCATCATCTTCAGCTAATGTCTTCTCACACACACACACACACACACACACACACACACCTGCATTGTGTCCTTGTGGTTTGGGGTATTTAATAAGGGAAACCCTTTTTGGAAAGAGACACTCAGCAGAAAGGTTCAGGTTTCTGCTGAAAATCTGTCGTTATATAAACGGAGACCCGCGTGCACGCGAGCAGCGCCGGAGCGTCTGGTGGTTCGTCACAGTCGTACGTCCAGCCGGTGGAACGTCGTTAGGAACGGATGCGACGCTCCAGCCGTGATGTCACTGTAAATATTTTCCCAGCAGTTCGATGTGTTCGTAAGCAGATTCTCCTCAGTTCTCGTCCTCGCTCTCAGTGTTGTCACACACATCAGATTGGATGCGCTCCATCCTGTATTTTCCACACTACTTGCATTTCTTTTTTTTTTCAACTGTGATCGTGATCCAAATTTATTTTTTCTTCTTGTTCGTGGAATTACTCGGAGTCCTGGTAACACCTTGTTGCCGTTAGATGTGTATTAGAAGTGATGGAGTTATGCAGTAGATATTATACACACATATATTATTAGTTTTTATATATCCAGTGGAAATTGGTAATATTGGTGATATTTTTCGGAGGCTGGAACGGATTATCTGCATTTACATTACTTCCTATGGGACAACGCGTCTCACAATACGACATTTTGCCTCCGGGACGAATGAAACTCTTATGCTGAGGTGTATAATAGAGATGGGGAAATTGATTCAGTCATGAATCACAGTTCCTTTTAGTGCTGATTCATGTATCAGCACACTGACTCCAAAATCGACTTTTAAATGATTTATTTAATTTATAACAGAGACGCACCGGTCGAACAGGCAGTGTCCGGAATCGGCTGGTTTTCAGCTTGATGAGACACGACCGATCGCGTTGCACGTAACCGATTCTGTGCAGAAGCTTCCGAGTGCTGCAACACAAACTTGATTTTATGGCGTTACATTATCAAAAATTGCTGCCGTTAAAAAGCCACGGATTGGCCGCGAGCGAATTAGTCTCAGACCACACTCATTACACGCTTACACAAGTCTCAGATCACCAGGTCAGCTACAGATGTGTGAAGAGGACAATGTCTATTACCGTCGCGCTCACCGCCACGACAAAACGACAGCGGCCAAAATAAATCAGTTGCATTTCAAGGCAATTCGTGAAATGACCGCCAGGTGGCGCAAAGTGACATTTTCCGTCATCTCGGTTTTTAAAAAATAATTAAGTCATAAAAAAGTCAAAACAATATGCTGTAGCGAAGAAATACTACAGTAATGGTAATTTCCACATCTGTATATTTTCTACAACAAGCATGAAATCTGAATCAGAGCTATTGGTATTTGCTGTACAATAGTGTAATGAGTAAAAAAAAAAACATTGAAGTTGAACATTAAAACAAGTGCACTACACTGTAAACCCTAATGCTCAAAGTAATTAAACACATTGAGTAATGTTAACCTAAATAATTGTTTGAGTACGTAAGTAACAATAACTAAAGTAAAACTTCCACCAGTGTAACCTCTATAAATCTCTTGTGGTGCAGTGGTTAAGCGTTTCGCCTGCCATGCGGAAAACCCCTGGTTCGATTTCCGTGTTAGACAGTTTGCAATATTTTTTTATTTGTTCAACAAACTCAAAAATTTATAGTTCTGTTTACTTAAAATTGGAAACATCATTAATTTACAAAAATGTAACAGATTACCTCAAATATTTGGCGTTTTGCCAACTTAATCGGGTTTACAATGTAGGGTTTTAGGTCATCTTAAATGTTGTGTTCTTTAAATTTGTAGTAGATAATACCGAATTAAATTAAACTAAATGACTATAAAATTGAAGCATTGTCAGGACGTGCTACTGTGTAAGCAGATGTCGTTGTCATTCAGCCCTGCTTGTGTTTTTGCGGTAGTGTGGGAATGAAATGCAGTACGATGTTATGATCATCATAATTTTCTTTAATAAATAATGACCCCCGTTGTGCTGTACCACCGCTGGCAAAACCTTATAAAATACAATCACAGTACTAAAATTATAGTAATACATGTAGCCGTTTCTTATTTGCATCAAATTTAAGCAAAGTAAATGTATACTTTTCACGGCGTGCGCCCAAATCAATATCGCTCCTCACTCACTCCGAAGCTCACTAGGTAGGCGGCCTAGGTGCACACTGCAGGTATGCGAAGAAGCGGTCAACTGAGAGGTGTCAATAGGTCTTACATATTCATGAAAAGTCGTGGATTAGAGGCTCTGCTGACAAAAGTTAGGCACATCAGTCCGTGTGGAAGAGATGGAAAGTTTCCTCACCATAACATGCCTTGTACTGTTTTTAATCACTCTATACACAACAAATGAAAATACAAATGGTCTATTTTGTTTTTTATTTTCATTTTGTATTCAATTTGTATATTTTATTTAAAAATAAATACCCAAGAAAATTGTGTATAGAGTGATTACAACAATACAATTCATGTTATGATAAGGAAAATCTCAATGTCTTCCATTCCAGGGATTAAAAACGGTAACAATTTCGATTTTAGAATCTGGAATCCAGAAGATGAAGATTAAAAAGAGGCCTGAAGCACTGCAGGTCTTCAGAAGAGCCTCAGATCCAAGAGGGTCTTAAAGTGGGGAGGGGTGCATTTAGTTTCTCTGAATGTGTAGGTGAGAACCGCTGAGTCACACCTGGGGAGGGGGAAATTATTTGCATTTGAATGTTTCTGACATTGTAAAGCAGACACAGTAACCCTAAAACATGATTATCTTCATCACTATACAGTAAACCCTAATGCTCGATGTAATTAAACACACTGAGTACTGTTAATTTAAATAACTGAATGAGTAATAATTGAGTATTCGCAACGTTTTGGCATTCATGAGTTTGTAGAACTGACACTTTCCAAGTTAGATGAACAAATTCAACAAACTTAAAAATTATGATGTAACTGATTACCTCAAATTTTTTTGAGTTTTGCCAACTTAATCGGGTTTACAGTGCAACAGACTCCGAGTTACACTCCCCGCTGTGTTTTATAGCGTGGGGAGAAGCCCGGGATCAATAGCTGCGATAGCTCACCAGCCGTGCCTCATTCCGTGGCCCTGCCTAGCTAGTGAGCGAGGAGCGATATTGATTTGGGCGCACTAGCTTGAGAGGCTGCCTAGCTAGTGAGCGAGGAGCGATATTGATTTGGGCGCACTAGCCTGAGAGGCCGTCTAGCTAGTGAGCGAGGAGCGATATTGATTTGGGCGCACTAGACTGAGAGGCCGCCTAGCTAGTGAGCGAGGAGCGATATTGATCTGGGCGCACTAGCCTGAGAGGCCGCCTAGCTAGTGAGCGAGGAGCGATATTGATTTGGACGCACTAGACTGAGGGCAGGCCGCCTAGCTAGTGAGCGAGGAGCGATATTGATTTGGGCGCACTAGACTGAGAGGCCGCCTAGCTAGTGAGCGAGGAGCGATATTGATTTGGGCGCAGCTCATTACAGGCGCACGCCGTGACAACTTGTAACACAATAACAATTATATTTCAAACATTTTGCAGGCTGCCGTTTGGAGGAAACAGATAATAAAGAATAAACCAATTGTTGGGTCAAAATAACCCAACCAGGTGTTAATTTGTAAATGACTCACTACATCTCATTTGACCCAACATGAGCAACCCAACAATGTGTTTAAAGTACCTGAAATAACCCAGAATTGTGACCCAGCATAAACAACCCAACAATGTGTTTACAAAAACAACACAGCATTTTTAGAGTATTTTTTGACTGCTACACTGTAAACCCGATTAAGTTGGCAAATCTCCAAATAGTTTAGATAATCAGTTATATTGTAAGTAAACAGCGAGATGCTTTTTAAAGTCCAGTTTCCCCCAACAGACCCAGAGAAACACTCCCCACTGTGTTTGATAGCGCGGAGTGAAGTTTGGGATCATTAGCGCCGATAGCTCACCATTTGTGCCTAGTTAGGCGGCCCCGCTTCTTCGTATACCTGCAGTGTGCACCTAGGCCGCCTACCTAGTGAGCTTCGGAGTGAGTGAGGAGCGATATTGATTTGGGCGCACGCCCATCACAGGCGCGCGCGTGAAAAGTATACATTTACTATGCTTAAATTTGATGCAAATAAGAAACGGCTACATGTATTACTATAATTTTAGTACTGTGATTGTATTTTATAAGGTTTTGCCAGCGGTGGTACAGCACAACGGGGGTCATTATTTATTAAAGAAAATTATGATGATCATAACATCGTACTGCATTTCATTCCCACACTACCGCAAAAACACAAGCAGGGCTGAATGACAACGACATCTGCTTACACAGTAGCACGTCCTGACAATGCTTCAATTTTATAGTCATTTAGTTTAATTCATTTCGGTATCATCTACTACAAATTTAAAGAACACAACATTTAAGATGACCCAAAACCCTACACTGTAAACCCGATTAAGTTGGCAAAACGCCAAATATTTGAGGTAATCAGTTAAATATTGTTTTAAATTAATGATAGTTCTGTTTATTTAAAATTTTAAACATAAATTTGTGAGTTTGTTCAACAAATAAAAAAATATATGTTGCAGCCCATCCTGTGCGGGAATCAAACCAGGGGTTTTCCACATGGAAGGCAAGACACGTAACCACTGCGCCACGAGAGCTGTATAGAGGGCACACTGGTGGAAGTTTTACTTAAGTTATTGTTACTTACGTACTCAAACAATTATTTAGGTAATGTTTAATTACTTTGAGCATTAGGGTTTACAGTGTACCCGCGTAGGCTTTCTAATTACACATTTACTTTGCTTAAATTCGATACTAATAAAATTTAATTCTACATTTGTACCGTAATTTTAGTATTGTTATTATGAATTCGTTTAAGTACAATGTTACTCTTGATTTTATCCGCTACTACGTGCAGCTCCAAAGGAGCTGCGGCTCATTAATCCTTGAGAGAATGAAATAAGGTCTGACGCGTCGGTCTATAGTTATATAGCGCCACTCAGTGGTCAAAGCCAGCAACTGCATACCGTCGCCGTGAGGTGCGACGGCAAAACTAGAAAACTGGTCTTCACACATCTATAATTTGTCTCGAAACACACTTTGCTGACTATTGCTAAACACGCGCTTAAGACTTTTCTTAAGCAGTTTCTTTATAATCCTACAGGTTGCGCAACTCTAAACTATTTACACATTTTAAGCTTAGTGAATTGTTGGCAAAGTTTGTTTAGAAATAATATGCGCTGCTCGGTAACAGTGTAGCTTTGTGTTTAATTTAAATCGAACTCGGCTGCATCGTCATTTTAAATGAGTAAAGCCTTCTGGACTTTCTGCTGCCTGTAGTGTCAACTCTTGACCATGTCCAGTCCGCGGTGCGACTCTGAGCGGTCTCAGCAGCGAACCCTGAGGCTCACCTCCCCCAACCTTCACATCTCCTCCTTGACAATGGTTAATGAGCCGTACTTTTCCGCTCAACTCTGCAGACACCGAGGCTAAATGAGATGCTATAATTAACCTCAGCTCACACACACACACACACGCACACACACACACACACACACACACACACACACACACACACACACACACTTTGATCCATCGCTCACACCGAGCTGCTTTTAGACACAGGACTGATTCTCAGTGAGCGACGGGGAGCATTAGGCCGTGTGATGTAGAGCGAGTCAGTGTCCTCTCTCTCATTTTGTTAGTCTCAGCTACCTGTGTGTGTGTGTGTGTGTGTGTGTGTGTGTGGGATGACTGGTAGAATGTCAAGGACACAGCGGTGCAGTCTGAAAGACTCTCTCAACCGTCTGCCTCGCTTTTATTCCTCCTCATTCTATCTCTCTATTTCTGTCCCTTTCTATTTCGATCTCTCTCTTTTTCTCTCTGTCTCTCTCTCTCACTCACACACACACACACACACACACACACACACACACACACACACACACACACATCTTTAGCATTTTCTCACTTTTCTTCTTTACATTTCCATCTCTTCTATTTCTGTTCACATCGCCCATCTCTCCATAATTCTCTTAAATCTTTCTATCCCTTTAATTCTTTAACCTTATTGCTTTCATCTACACTCCTTCTTCTTTTTCTTTTTGTCTTTCCTTCTCTCTCTCTCTCTCTCTCACTGTGTCTTTAGTATTTTTTTCTTTTCCTTATCCTCTCTTGTTCCTTTTCATCATCTGCCTCTCCTCTCTTCCTGTTTCTCTTTTTTCTCTCCTTTTTCCTTTGTCTGTCTATCTTGTTTTACTATCTTTATTCTTTTTCATTTCATCTCTTTGTACTTCCCATTTCTCTCTCTCTCTCTCTCTCTCTCTCTCTCTCTCTCTCTGGGTAATTATGAGCTCTGTAATGAATGAGCGTGTTCAGAGGGTAAAATGTCCTTCATCGTGTCTGTCTGCTTCTCCCTGATGACATCAAATGTGTGTGTGTGTGTGTGTGTGTGTGTGTGTTTATGAGAGAGAGAGAAGGAAATCAAAAGAGAAAGGATGAATATGGACTTGATAGAGTGAATGACAGTGAAGTATGAAAGCTGAGTTTGAGAGAAAACGCCTAAAAAGGAGAGAAATGCAAAAACGATGAATAGTCGGAGTAGGAAGGCAACTGCGGATGAAAGAGGGTTTGAGCGGGAGACTGACGGAGAGGATGAAAAGAAGAAAGATGAGCGAGAGAGTGAAAGCTGTGGGAGAGGGAGTAGGAGGAAGAGATGAAAATGAAAAAAGTAAGAAATGAATGAAAATAAAAAGAGTGTGTGTGTGCGTGTGTGTGTGTGTGTGTGTGAGATGGAGGTAGGGGTGGTATTTTAGCTCTCAGCTCTCAAGGTTAGAATAGGATGCTGTCACCACGGTGGCTGTTAAATAAGGACGTGTGTGTTAGTGCGTGTTGCATTTAGTCACGTGCATTTAAGATAATTAGACAGTAGGACGCGCGTCCACGTCATCGCTCTGTGCTACATGTAGCATTCAGAAGCCGCACCGCACCGCACCGCACCGCACCGCGTCGCCTCCGGTCTCGAGGACTTCCTGGCTCCTGACCGCGGAGGCAGCGGGATGCGCTCAGACCCACGGAGGTTAACGAGTTTTTTCTCCAGAGACGTCTGTGGTGGAATTTAAACCGATAACCTTCTGACAATCTCCCGTCCAGGCGCCACCCAGTGCGGCGTCTTCTTCATACTAATATCACCACTCGAGTGAGGAATAGCAAGTGTAAAGTCTTTAGGGATTTAGGGAAGCACCTGCTCTCGGGCCCAGGCACCGGTCCAGTCACAGCAACAGCCGGCAGATGTTGTAAATGTTAACACAGACTGAGACTCAGAGCCAGTCCAGGTGTGTGTGTGTGTGTGTGTGTGTTATTGCTCCAGGTGAAACATAACACAATACTGGTGCTGATCTTTAAAAAAAAAAGTTATACCTGTACATATAAGACAGAAAATGTGTAGCTGCGTAGCAACGCAGAAGTGACCGACCTCGCTCCGCGAAAAAATTCAGTTTGCTAACTTCAGCTGTTTTGGAGAAATGATTTTATAAGTGGCCCAAAAAATGTCAAAAATGGCTGAAATCTTTCAGTGTTATACCGTCTTCAAAGAGTAATCATTAAAAATGCTAATTATTTATATTCCTCTGAGTATTGATACTAAAATTTATACTAAAGTTGGTGTATTAATTGGATACTAAAAAAGCAACAACAACAAAAAACAACCCGTAGTGTCCGTAACCAAGTCATATTCACGCTGCAATATCTTAACAATTTTGCGTTTTAGAATGATGCACTTTTTCAGGGTTCTGTTTTTACATGTGAAATTGAAATTGGCAAAGTTTCGTCCGAATAACAATTTTGATCATTAAAAAGATGTGAATCGAAAAAAGTCGCTGACGTTAAAACATAAAAGGGCACGAAACTGTATTTAGCAAATGTGTTTCTTTTTATCTGATGGAAATATAAAAGTGTGCATGTTTTCCAAAAAAAAAAAACGAAGCTTGAATCAGGAGATAAGAAGCGTTAAGTATTACGAAAAATGATCTAAAGTGATTTTACACCTTAAACATTTATTTCCCTCGTCCTAGTCGGTGTAAATGAGCTGCTGCTCAGCCACGCCCCTCCAGAGAGCACCAGAGTGGAGCAACAAGCCGAGGGAAGAGTATCTCCTCATCAGCTCGTGTTAGGGGGAAATTTCTAACTGGCTGGAAAAAGACACGGACGAAAAGTTGGGAATGTTTTTATTTATCTCCCCCCCCCCCCCTTTTAAGGAGGTCTTGACTTTCAGTTTTCTCTGACGTCGTCTAAGCTGCTGTGGATCAGGTACCTAAAATCTGGTGTCCAAGTGGAGAGAACACTGTGGAGACTCACAAGATCTAACAGCGGGTTTGACACTTGTGTTTGGGTTTTGTTAAGATCCGCTCGACCTCCCACCCGTGAACATTCACACTTGAAGAGCTGAAAGGCCCCAGATGGTCTGCGGAGGAGACCTTTGTATGTTGTGTCCGGCCCAGCCGGAGCTTCTACAGATGGAGGGTCTGTTGGTTGCAGCAGCAGTTAGTTCTTGGCCTGCTCTTGATTGATGGCTTCAAACCGCTGCTGCTGTTTTTGTGGAGCGGATCGATGCTGTTGTTCGACCTGTTGGAGGCTGGTGAGGGCCCTAATGACTTCCCTCACTTCCCAAGGTGGTGTGTGTGTGTGTGTGTGTGTGTGTGTGTGTGTGTGTGTGTGTGTGTGTGTGTGTGTGGTACCTCCTCCTGGACATCAGCGCCGCTGTAGAGACCGGGGCATTTCTGCATTTGTAAGCGGACTCTGAGAGGGGACGAAGGGAGAAACTAAAAGAGAGCCAGCAGTCTCACTGGGGTCTGGTTGAAGCTCACGTTTCATGGCTGGTTCTGCTGATCCTGACATCTCTTTCTCTAACTAAGGTACATACAGTACAGAGCAAAAGTTTGGACACCCCTTCCTTCTCATTCAGCGAGTTTTCTTTCTTGTGTTCTTCAGCCCAAACGCGTCTCTTCTGCTTGTTGCCTGTCCTTAGCCGTGGTTTCCTAGCAGATCTTCTAGCATGAAGGCCTGATTCACACAGTCTCCTCTTAACAGTTGTTCTAGAGACGTGTCTGCTGCTAGAACTCTGTGTGGCATTGACCTGCTCTCTGATCGGAGCTGCTGTTAACCTGCCATTTCTGAGGCTGGTGACTCGGATGAACTTCTCCTTCGCAGCAGAGGCGACTCTCGGTCTTCCTTTCCTGGGCCGGTCCGCATGTCAGACAGTTTCTTTGTAGCGCTTGATGGTTTTTGTGACTGGCACTCGGGGACACTTTCAAAGTTTTCCCAATTTTCCGGACTGACTGACCTTCATTTCTTAAAGTAATGATGGCCGCTCGATTTTTTTCTCCACTTAGCTGCTTTTTTCTTCCCATGATACAAATTCATCCTCTTTGAATGAGAAGGTGTGTCCAAACTTTTGCTCTGTACTGTATTATATATATATCTCAAACGCCTTCATTCGGCAGAAATTTAAGCACAAGTTTGACCTGAACGCCACGAGTAGAAGCTCAAGTCAAAATCTTGTGAGAAATGCTAACTAAAATAAACTACAAGAATGAAGACATTACAAGCATCTCGAGTCCAAATGCTGGAACATTTATAAACGAGTCGTTATGAAGTCGACGGTATTGCGGTGGCAGAGTCCTGCGTGATTTAAGAGACGAGTTCGTCACTTTCTTAACCTCAGGAAGCTTGTTGGATTTTTTTCCTCAATGGAAGATTTGTGGTCAATCGATGGCCATAAAAGGCACTCTGCTTTATGGCTCTCTCTCACTCACACACACACACGCACACGCACACGCACACACACACACACACACACACACGCACGCTTGTCCGCGCTCAGCAGGACGGTGATTAGTCAGTCTAAGTGGGCAGCCGTTAGTGGAGATTTTGGCCTCTGGCCTGGATTTATTGCTCGCTCCGTGATTAACTCCGGAATTTCTAACAGCGTGAATAAACACACAGCTCTCACGGCTTAACTACGGTTTATTAAAACCGGAAAATTCACGCACATACGTGTCTTTACCGGAGCTGCGGTGACGTCGGCACACGGTCGAGTCTCGACTCTACAAAACGTTGACAATTAAAAAAAAAAAAGAAAAAAAAAGGAGGCCAAATCTGACTACCTAGTCACGTCTCAACGGGCAATAGCACCACCGCTGTTGTCCGATGGTACTGCAGAAGAAATAAACGTATGATGAGGACGAGGACTAAAAAAAGATAAATGAGTAAAAAGAAGAAAAAATGCAATCATGCTCTCCATTTAGTCTGAATAGGATTTTATTTATCTTCTGTAGTTTAAAGAATGGGTTATTAATAGTGTGTGTGTGTGTGTGTGTGTGTGTGTGTGTGTGTGTGCGCAAATGAATGAACTTTATCTACTCTTGCAGTTGAGTGAGTCCTAGTATTGATCGGTAGCATCATCCTGCTGGGAACCGGCTTAACAACACGTGTGTGTGTGTGTGTGTGTGTGTGTGTGCGCGTGATGAGAAATCATTATTCCTCTTGTTCCCTATGACCCCCTGCGGTTCGCTCTAGCGTGTGTCTGTGAACAATAACGCGAGTCGTACGCTGGTATTAAAACCTCAAATAATGTTAATTAGCCGATCTTTTTTTTTCTTAGCGTCTGTATTAATCTGAGCTTAACGGCCGAGTCGAACAGTTTAACCCGTAGCCCGGGTGCTAATGTGCGGTGCGCGTTGTGTTTAGGTGTCTTTTTGTATTTCCCTATTAAATGATCTCAGTGCTTCCTTCGCATGTCTTCAGAAACTGATTTACATTATAAAACATGTAGTATTGAAATGTGTATAATGTGTAAGGATTTCCATTGTTTACGTTAAATCTAGAGCTGTCAATATTAACGCGTTTTACGCGTTGTGATTAATTAATCTAGAAATTTTAACTCGTCACAATTTTTTTTTTTTTTTTCATGCAAAATAATCATATGACCAAGTTTGACCCTAATGGCTACCCATAATCTCAGCGCGGCGACCCGACTGCGTGTGATAACGGCACGTTTAACTCGGATA
>QNUK01000451.1:0-97500 GCA_013621035.1 Clarias magur | reverse complement strand
CATGAGGAGCTGTGATGGCACTGAGGGCCGGGCCGGGCCGGTTCAGAAAGGGGGCGGACGTTTGTGTGCATACTCTGTTTATACTTATTAATTACTGCAAAGATTTCCCCGGAATATACTTCACATTTATTTGTTTAACAAAAACAGATACGCCAAAACATATACGTATATCATTTTTGTAATTACTAATAACTCACTATGATAGACTGTTAATTTATAGTAGGATCTCTAGACAAATAAGAAGCTTTAATCGGAGCAGCAATTATGGAAAATGTTTGAAAATCTAAGAACATGTGTTAAGTAAAAGTCATACGTTTCAATCGAAGTAAACAAAATAAATGATAAATTTAGTCGTACATATTGTCCCTGTCAGTGTGAAGTCAAACCAGCATGTCGTGAAAATCAACACCTCACATGTCCTGTGAAGAAGGAAAATATGTAACTCGTTATAACGATCAGTCTGCCTGGAGTCAGCGAGGGTTACACCGAGTGGAAAATGAGCAGATGAGCATCGCACGAGAGCCATGTGGAAAACACCCTGACCGTACAGGTGTCACAGGGGGCGGAGCCTGGGTTCACCTGACCCGAGAGAATATACTGTACTGTGGGGAAAAGAAAAAAAAAACATCTCTGGGAATATAGGAGGCTGTAAACATCGGAACCTGTTTTCCAGGAGGCCGGGATGCTCGGTGACCTGCAACGTCTCGTCAGATAAAAGCAGGGCCGCGTACTTCAACTGCTGTTGTATTATCATAAGGTCACGTTGCGATAGGAAATATTTTAAAGAAAAGAAGACTGTGGAACCAGGAACTGTGTGTGAAGCAGCTGGATAATGAATATGTTCGTGCAACTTAGTGTTACTTGTTACTACACTGCCCTCTGCTGGTCAGATCTGAACACTGCATAGAGATTTTATGTGTGTGTAACTCTGTGTCTCCCCCTGCTGGATGAATCACACATTGCGTTACACACTCTGAAATGAACGCATATGAACATCCTGGTTTTTCTTTTTGTCTCTTTCCAAAAATAAAACATTAATAAAAAAAAAAGCGATGATGGATTTGAATAAATTTCAACAATTTGTTGCGTAAAGTTTCAAAGATTTGCGGTTACATGATACATGTTTGGTGATCGGTGCTTGTCTGGTTTGTATTTTACATAAATAGCAGGTCTGTAATGAATTATGGGATGGGATTTAATTTAAGTTCAGTCTTTATTCGTCACATGGAGCAGACAGGGTTAAGGGCCTCGCTCAAGGGCCCAACAGCAGCAACCTGGTGGAGCTGATAATGTATATTGATATGTGGAGGAACAAAGGGGGACAAACGTCCTTTACAGTGAGCGTGAGATTAGTTTTATTTATCATCATCAAGTTAAAAAAAATAAAATAAAATTACATCGTAGATTTAAGTGCATGAGTTTCCAGTTATAATTCTAATACATGTACAGTTCATTCACAATACACTTCAAATGTGTGTCCTACGGTGCAGCCTGTAACACACACACACACACACACACACACACACACACACACACACACACACACACACGTCTCTCTGTCCTCTCTGTGAGTGGTGATTTTCTGCTCTGACGCTCTTCACGCTTTCCATTTTTCCCATCAGCACCTGCTGGACGCGCGCAGAACCAAGGTGTGTTACACTGCTCTGGCTATGTGTGTGTGTTCACTGTAGTGTGTTCAGTGCAGTGTGTCTGTGTGTTGCATGTCCCATGTGTTCACCTAAAACACTCACTTTTCCAAACTTGCTGAAAACTGATCCCGGATCAGCGTTTCAAGCCGAAAGACTCCAGTCGCATTGAAAAAACTTTTTTTTTTTCCCCCATCATGCTTGGTGTGTGTGTGTGTGTGTGTGTGTGTGTGTGTGTGTGTGTGTGTGTGTTTTCTGTTTTTTCCCCCCCCTTAAATCTGTCCCATCTCTCAGAGGTACAAGTGCTGTGGAAATAATTTATTAGGTTCGCTTTTCTAGTGTGTGTCAGGTACACTAGAGTGAAGCCGAAACAGCAGAGTGAGGTGGAGCAATCCTGTTCACCCCGGATCGATTTTGTCGTTTAAAACAAACAAAAACAAAAAAAAAAGCTCTGACTGACGAGCCGGACAAGGCGACACCGCATGAGCGATGATCGGAATCAACACTGAAACACCAAATCGCCGACCTGAGAGCGCCGGGAGAGGAGAGGAGCGGAGAGCGGAGGGGAGGAGGGAGTCGTTTAATTATCTAGATAGAATGAAAAGCACTGTAAGAAATTGAAAGAAAACAAACAAAAAAATAATAATAATAAACCCAAGGAAGCTTATGATAACCTAAGAACAAAAAGGGATTAAAAATGTTTTATGTTTTTAAAATGAAAAAAGAAACAGAAAAAAAAAGAACAGAGAGTCAGATATGGATAATCGAGGGGGATGGGGGGGGATAAATAAATAATAAATAAAGATCTGGGGCTGAAATAGAAGAGAACTAATGAAGATGTAAGGTGAAGGAGCAGAGAAATATAATCCACCAGCTAGAAGTAAAAGTAATAATTCAAGTAAAAGCGCAGAATAACGAGCTGGTGCTAAAGAATTAATGATCTAATTTAAATAAAGAGCAGAGAAGATTAATCCGGATAACGCAGGAAGTGATGAATAGAGAATAGACACGGTGGCTTTCTCAGAGTCAGGGTCGCTTTTTTTATTTCAATTTCTTTTTTTCTTATTATTATTAAAGCGCTGAAAGGGAAAAAGGGAGAGCGAGGAGAAAGTGGTGTTGATAAAATAAAAGGGCGGGAACAGCCGCACACGCTCCACTTTCAGCTCTCACGGTCCTCTTATATATATTTAGTAGTTTTGCCGGAGGCTCTGAACGCGCGGCTCAGATTAAGCGACTGCGTTCTCATTAGCGGCTGCAGCATGAGTTTTCCTTCCGCCAGGATTCCCAAGAGACGGGACAGACACGAGTGTCCTCGTCGCGCTTGCGAGGCTAATAACCGCGTGGTTCTCCAGTCACCGATGTGCCGAAGCGTCCGATAAATAAAAACAAACGTTTGTTCATGCACCTGAAGAACACTGTGAATAATGTCTTGTGTGAAACTGTACTTCTCACTTCTGTTCGTCATTATTATTGTGTCAGAAAGGATCAAACACTCTCCGGTCCTCATTAACACACCCGTCTCTGTTTCCATGCAGCATCTCCAGATGACCATCCAGGCGCTCCAGGATGAGCTGAGGACCCAGCGCGACCTGAACCACCTCCTGCAGCAGGAGAGCAACTCCAGACCCGCCGGAGCCGAGCACTTCACCACCATCGAGCTGACCGAGGAGAACTTCCGCCGCCTGCAGGCCGAACACGACCGCCAGGCCAAGGAGCTCTTCCTGCTGAGGAAGACGCTGGAGGAGATGGAGCTGAGGATCGAGACGCAGAAGCAGACCCTGGGCGCCAGGGACGAGTCCATCAAGAAGCTGCTGGAGATGCTGCAGAGCAAAGGGCTCCCCCCGGTGACCGGGAGAGCCTCGGAAGAGGAGGAGCAGGACAGGGCGAGGCGGATCGCAGAGGCCGAGGCTCAGCTCGGGCACCTCGAGGTCATACTGGACCAGAAGGAGAAGGAGAACCTACACCTGAGAGAGGTACGCTCACCTGAGACAGGCGTGTGATCGTGTTCCTGTTACACAGGGGGATAGTTAACTATTTACAAGCTGTGCCTTAAACTAGGGGGCGGGCCAGGAAACAGGAAGTGGTGTATCTGGTATTTGGTGGCAGGATGCAGGATGTGGTAAAATTATGGTACGCTAGGTAAGCAACAGTCTCCGCACTCTTTTTTTTTTGTTTGTTTATCTCGTTCTACTTTTGAGCAGTTGTTGGTTAAAGGTCTTGCTCAAGGTCCCAACAGGGGCAACTGGGTGGTGGTGGTGTGGTTCGAACCTGGGACCCTCCGATCAGTAGTTCAATGCCTTAACCACTAAGATACACCAGACATCCCAAGCAGACCATGTGACGAGATCTGAAACCAGAAGCGGGGTTAGAGGGGTTTGTATATCAAAGTGAATTTCCACATAAGAAATAATGGAAATGCTGACGATTTAGTCCACAGCCCAAAAGTATTCATATAAAAATAATTAATACAAAATATAAAGTTAAAATTAAAACAAATTAACCTGCACTTTACCTTAGAAAAGTACAGCGCCCCCTGTAGAGTCCGTAAACGCTCAGTGGTCCGCGCACAACCACTGGCGGGTGAGCTTTCCTCTGAATCACGGGGGTGGGGCTAAGAAAAGCATCTCGTTTTATTAATCCGCGTGTACGGTTTAGTATTCAGTGCGCGCGGTTTTGTTATTTTTCTTACCACATGATCCCTGGGGGCTCCGTAGAGAAGAACTTCTCTAAACCGAACTGGTACAGCCTTTTAAAGTGTTTGCTTTATGGAGGCCGTTGTTGCAGCACAGTTACATAAGAACTAAAAAGTTACTACACTTAGACGAACTACATACTAAAAAGCACAGTGTTCTAGTAAACAGTACATGCGCACGGATGTTGACTATACGGGTGACGCACACTCACTGAGACTGGGTGTGGTAGACGATTACCCACAATCCCACAGCGCGCGAGAGTTGTGATCACATGACGCCCGGCAGATGAAGCATATACTTACTGCAGCACTCGTACATCAAGACCTCGCTCGTTTAGCAAGTCCAAATTTATTAACAAATTTTGCTCGTCTTCCAAAACGCTACTCGCAATCCAGGGCTCCACTGTAATCCTATGTTCTCATGTATTTGTCGTCATATAATACGTTCCCATGTTTGTGTTTAAGATGAAAGGAAACGTGTGTTTGCTTCACCGACCAGGATCGTTAACAAAATCATTAAAAAAAATTGGAGCGCGAGAGAGAGAGAGAGAAGCTCGTGACCATAATGTCCCCAGTTAAAAAGCTGTCCTGGACCTAGGGTTATGTATGTGACTTCATTAGGAATTCTGATTAATCCCGCCCCCTCCTGCGGATGGACCACACCCACTACTGCACTTATAATTAGTGTCGTACAGTTTCCATCCATCCATCCATCCATCCATCTAAGAGCCTCTGTAGTCCATCTAGAAGTCATGGAGGCCAGCAGTGACCATTGTATTTATTCCCATTTTTACACCCGTGGTAAGACCTCCGGGTCTCCAGAATGAATTTTAGATCCAGAACGAGTTTCCTGACTGTGAACCTTTTTGTTTTTCCCAGGAGCTCCACCGGAGAAACCAGCTGCACCAGGACCCGAGCAAGACCAAAGCCCTGCAAACCATCATAGAGATGAAGGTAAGAATCGAGCTAAAGTTCATAAACTAATTAGCGGGAAAAAAAAACTCATTGTCTGATCAGAGAGTCATGAGATGTGTGATTGAACAATAATTGAATGAAGAAATGAAATTATGACGAGGGAGTGGAAAAGAAACAGAAGGCTTTGATGAAAGAGCAAGTGTGTGTGTGTGTGTGTGTGTGTGTGTGTGTGTGTGTGTGTGTGTGTACTTGGCTACGCTAGGCTGCCACCTCCTCACCAGCAGAGCCATTACACACACTTCTAAAAATAAAGCATGACCTCATACAGCACACACACACACACACACACACACACCCTTTAGGACCTTCGTGATCTGACTCCCCGAGAGTAATAATAATACCCAGAATTCTCTACTGCAGCGCGCATGCGATACCAGGATGAGGCCCGTATGACCATTCTCCCATCTCCCGACCGTCCAATCAGCACCTGTTATCCCGCCTACTCCCTCCTAGTAATCTCCCATCATGCACCAGTTCCCCGTAGCGCACACTCTCTCCTCTCCCTCATCCACCCGCCATTGGTGGAGGACTGATGCTGTTACCATGGGAACAGGAGCGGGTTGTTTATAACGGTGAAACCACTAAGGCAGGCGTGTGTGTGTGTGTATGTGTGTGTGTGTGTGTGTGTGAGCGAGAGAGAGAGAGAGAGCGGGAGAGAGCAGAGAAGGGGAGAGGAGAGACGAGACGAGAGGAAGGGCAGGGATGCTGATGCTGATCATTTGCACGTAAAGGGTACAGTGCGGAGTGTGTTTTTTTTTTTTTTTTTCCTCCTTTCAGAAGCCTGTATTTGTGGTTTGTTTGTAAATACAAGGTGCACGGATCGAACGCTCGCTTCGAACAGTTTGGAACGAAGCTGCAGCCACAGCACGGGCCTTCTTAACGCATGAGGATTTGGCCATGCTGCGTGGCTCTTCTGGGCAAAAACGCCCAGAAAAACATACAAAAAAAAAAAAAAAAAAACAGGTTGCCAGATGGATTGCGTTTTAATCTAAAGGACGCTCGGTAGGAAGGCAGCGCTCTTGGGCATCATTTGCATGTACATGATTGAGATACGGCTTCCAGATGGCTGTGCTTTCCGGATTACTCTGGGTTCGGTCCCGTATTTCAAAGCAAAGTTGTGCGTAACTTCCGTAGTGAACGTAGCCAATCCCGTAGTTCTCCTGCAGGTTGCAGGGTCGCACAATTTTACCCAAGAAATGTACAACAATGTTCGACTGTTCGGCTCAGGTTTGTTCTCAAGACGCTGCACTGATGTTAAAATGAACCAGCAAGCAGAACGTGATCGCTTTAGCCCTGGTTAGCCTGGCTAATCTACGGTCAGCGCTAATAACCGAACGCGCGGGAGGAAATGATCAAGCGCATTTGTTGGGAAAAATATGAATGAGGTTAAATATCTCAGTATTGATCCGGACCGACCGCGCAGAGGAGGGTCGAGTGAACAAGTGTTAGGGAACGAGGAAAGCACCCTCCCGCCGCGGCTAATCTGATTACTTATTTAAAAAGCCAAAAAGCATGCTGTCGCAGTTTTGCACTCAGAGATTGAAACGGACACACACACACACACACACACACAGGGCTACACACTTCCGTATTTACTCTCTCTCCGTCTCTCTCGGTCTCTCTGTCCTGTTCTGTATCTCTCTTATCTGCAACCGGATGCGCGTCCAGTCCAGACGAGCAGCGCTTAGATGCCACTCCATTAGCATGACGGGAACGGGCTTCTGCACTGCAGCTACTCTTTTTCCTGCACAACACCCACGTCTCTCTCTCTCTCTCTCTCTCTCTGGGTTTCTTGTTTTTTACTCTGATATCATTTGCGTAGTCCATGGTGCGTCAGTCCACCAGCGACCATGGAGCCGAGTGCTGCTAACTTCTCGTCCAAACTCTTCCTCCAGGACACGAAGATCGCGTCTCTGGAGCGGAACATCCGAGACCTGGAGGACGAGATTCAGATGCTGAAGGCCAACGGCCTGCTGAGCACCGAGGACCGCGAGGAGGAGATCAAACAGATGGAGGTTTACAAGAACCACTCCAAATTCATGAAGACCAAGGTAAAGCACTTTCTACGCCTGCTACAAAGCGCTTGCGGGAGAAATAAAGAGAACTCGGGGTGTGTGTGTGTGTGTGGCGGGGGGTTGAGGCTTGATGTTTGGATCCTGGTTGGTCAGAAGGTGTTGAATCAGTTACTGTTACAGCAGCTCTTTGCCACAATGTCAACCGATAAACTGCTGTACGAGAGAAATTGAGCTCTGAGCGTATTGATGTGCTGATTCCAGTACGTCATCATTTGAATAGCAACAGCTGAGTTAAAGGGATACGGACTGTCGATGTTTTCTTTAAGGAGAAACGTGTTCATGGAAGGAGTCTCCAGTTTCAGTGTCAGGGTTAAAGCTGTGACTTTGGATTTTCCGTCTTCAGGACGGAGACACTTGGTGTCTTTTTGCATGTTTTTCAAGAGAGAGAAAAAAGAGAGGCAGGTGAGAGAGCAAACGTCTATAGCTGCGGTAACATAAGTGAGAACAGGAACGGGGAAAAGTGTCTTAGGCTGTAAAAAACGTTAATAAAAAAGAGCGTAATTGTTGTGGTGTAAGAGGAATAAACCACTATGAGACTCTGTTATCAAAAGATATGATGAACTTTGGGAGTCATTATTACACGCCTTTGAGTTGATATCAAAGAACGTGGGCGTGTCTTGGCGTCCATTTATGGAAGTCCTCCCAGGAGTCGTTGCCACGCCTACCCTCTCGTGTTTACACACTGCAGAAATCCCGTCTTACTAAGTGTAATGCCCTTGAATTTATATAGATATATTTCAATAGGTTTATTTAAATAAACCTTCTCGTGTGTAAGGTTCGTCAGTGATAGAGAGCCGAGCCGTGAGCGCGTGTAGCTGCAGTGATGATGGACACGACCGCCGTTACCGCGTCGCTCGGGCCGAGAGGCACGGCGGAACACCATCACACCCCGTAGCACGCTAGCACGCCTTCTCTCCGTCTCCTCCGTCCCCCAGCACGAGCTCCTCCGTGTTTGTGTCGAAACCGCTACAGTGTTTAACGTCCTGAAATCCCGTCTCAGCGTTTATTCGAGTTTCATTTCATTTCATTTGAATAAACTTGCAACTGATTTATGATTCATGACGGTTTAAATCAAAATTGTCTCAGTTTCATGCGAATTAGCCGATGCAAAATGACAAATCCTCATCGCTAGCCGGGCGTTTAGTGCACTTTTTCCCCCCAAGGTCGTGTCAGTGCCGTTGTTTTATAGGTGAACTTTCTGTCATTTTAAACCTGAAAATCACGTATGAGCATTTCACTGCGTATTATACTGTGATAAATATCATTAGAATTTTATTTTACACCGGAGATCGCTAGTTCGAATCCCGGGTGGTGCTGTAACCTCTCGCAGCCGGAGGTCTAGAGAGAGCTGATTGGCCGAGCTCTCTCAGAGGGGAGGGATGAGAGGTACTTAGTGCTCCGACATTAATCACGGCTCTACAGCCAGTCAGGGGCGTCTGTGAGCTCGCGCAGCGGAGAGCGGATAGCGCTGTCCTCCGAGTGTGTTACGCCGTCCCCAACGGTGCGCGAGCGAGCAGTTCGAAAAGATGCGGTCGGCTGGCGTCACGTGGTTCGGAGGAAACACGTGATAGTCTTCGGCCCTCCCGGCTGAGTGGTAGTAGTAGCCTTAATGTGGGAGCCCCCTAGTGACGGGGAGGAATTGGACACGACTAAATTAGGGAGAAAATCGGGGAAAAAATCCAAAAAAAAAAAAAAAAAAAAAAAAGAATTTTATTTTACAATCATCTACTAATGCGCTGCTGTCTCGATGTAAACAAACACCTGCACCAGTAGATATTAATGAGAAAAGATAAAGTGAATGTTTTGACTGGGATTAGTTCAGATTCTCACTTTGGCTGAAATAACAGCGCTGAAGTGGTAGAAGTGAATTTTATATACAACGCCGGAGTCGTTTTAAGAAAAAACTTCATCTTTATCCGATCGACTTTTTCCATTTCTCATCTGTGATTCTCTCTCCGATTACCGAACAGCGAGTGTGTTTGTCTGAGCACCAAAGAAGTCCAACTTAGTGTAAACAAGGCGTCAGATACTCGACCTTACAGAATGTGATTTCTGTCTATTAATAAGTGAGACAGAGAGTTCTGCTGTACAGAGACACACACACACATGGACGTGAACTTCAACCTCAAATAACAATAATAATAATAATCATAATAATAATATCAGTGATTACATTAAAGATCAGCAGATTATTATTAGATTTAACATTTTAACTCTTTCTACAAACTCTTTAACCGCCAATGACGCGTACTAACACTAGTTTTAAACAATGCATGATCGAATTTTTTTTTGGTTGTTATTTTTACTTTAATAAATGTTAATTAAAGTGGTAAATAATTATTTACAAAATGTTTACCCAGTGCTCACTTCCCTCGGGTTTGTTTCTTTAATTAAAGTCAATACTTACACAATAATCTTTCTTTTTGTTTTAAGGGTAAGTATTCCTGCCGCTAATGTTACCAGTTGGCTAGCATAAAATTACCAATAAATTATAATAAAAGTTTTAAGCATTAAAATTTGTGCATTATATTTCACCTATTTATTTATTTATTTATTTTTTTTTACTTTGTTAAATTTTAATTGCTTAATTGTGTTTTTTTTTTTTTTGTTTCAGATGAAAGTATTTTTTAGACATAATCTATTTCTTTTCATCTTCCTCTCAGATTGATCAGTTGAAGCAGGAGCTGTCGAAGAAGGAGTCGGAGCTGCTGGCTCTGCAGACGAAGCTCGAGACTCTGAACAACCAGAACTCAGACTGCAAGCAGCACATCGAGGTCCTCAAGGAGTCTCTGACGGCCAAAGAGCAGCGAGCTGCAATCCTGCAGACTGAGGTGTCTCTCTCTCTCTCTCTCTCTCACACACACACACACACACACACACACACGTTTTATTATCATTAATAATTTCATTAGGCTGGTGCACACTTCCAGCAGCATGCTGTGTAGAGGAATATTATGGGATGTAGGTCATGCTGGTGTGTGCGGCGGCGCAGGTGGATGCCCTGCGGCTGCGCCTCGAGGAGAAGGAGTCCTTCCTCAATAAGAAGAGCAAGCAGCTGCAGGACCTGACCGAGGAGAAAGGCACGCTTGCTGGGGAGATCCGTGACATGAAGGACATGCTGGAGGTCAAAGAGCGCAAGATCAATGTGCTGCAGAAGAAGGTACGTCTCCTAGGATATGAATTAAATAAGCAATTTGCTATCTGTGGCAACACAGGAACCTGGATGTGGAAGCTCTCCCTCTCTGTCTCTCTGTGTCTCTCTCTGTCTGTCTCTGTCTGTCTGTGTCTGTCTCTGTCTGTCTGTGTCTGTCTCTGTCTTTCTGTGTCAGATTGAGAACCTGCAGGAACAGCTGCGAGACAAAGATAAACAGCTGGGAAACCTGAAGGACCGGGTGAAGTCTCTGCAGACCGACTCGACTAACACAGACACGGCCCTTGCCACGCTTGAGGAGGCGCTGTCTGAGAAGGTGAACTGCTGATGCAGCGTTTAGTGAAAAAGTGAAAAAGTTGAAAAAAGTGAAAAAAGGTGTGGCCTGTACTGGGAAGAAGTTGTGGTCTCTTTACAAAGAAGAAGGCGTGGCCTCTGTATAATGAATAAGATGTGGTCTCTAGAGTAAGGAAGTCGTGGTCTCTGTAGAGTGATGAAGGCGTGGTCTCTGTATAGTAAAGAAGGCGTGGACTTTTTACAGTGACGAAGGCGTGGTCTCTGTGGAGTGACGAAGGCGTGGTCTCTGTAAAGAGAAGAAGGCGTGGTCGCTTTATAGTGAAGAAGGCGTGGTCTCTGTATATTAAAGAAAGTGTGGTCTCTGTATAGTAAAAACGGTGTGGCCGCTGTACAGTGACGGAGGCGTGGTCTCTGTAGAGTGAAGAAGGCGTGGTCTCCGTATAGCGAAGAAGGTGTGGTCGGTGTACAGTGACGGAGGTGTGGTCGCTGTTCAATGACTGAGGTGTGGTCTCCGTACAGTGAAGAGGGCGTAGTCGCTGTATATTAAAGAAAGTGTGGTCTCCGTACAGTGACGAAGGCGTGGTCTCTGTAGAGTGAAGAAGGCGTGGTCTCCGTATAGCGAAGAAGGTGTGGTCGCTGTACAGTGATGGAGGTGTGGTCGCTGTTCAATGACTGAGGTGTGGTCTCCGTACAGTGAAGAGGGCGTAGTCGCTGTATATTAAAGAAAGTGTGGTCTCCGTACAGTGACGAAGGCGTGGTCTCTGTAGAGTGAAGAAGGCGTGGTCTCCGTATAGCGAAGAAGGTGTGGTCGCTGTACAGTGATGGAGGCGTGGTCTCTGTACAGTGAAGAAGGCGTAGTCGCTGTATATTAAAGAAAGTGTGGTCTCTGTACAGTTTAGAAGGCATGGTCTGTGTACAGTGACGAAGGCGTGGTCTCTGTAGAGTGAAGAAGGCGTGGTCTGTGTACAGTGAAGAAAGTGTGGTCTCCGTACAGTGACGAAGGCGTGGTCTCTGGACAGTGAAGTAGGCGTGGTCTCTGGACAGTGAAGTAGGCGTGGTCTCTGGACAGTGAGGAATAAGCCATGTCCTAAGTGTTTTATGTCGAGTGAACAGCCTGAACACAACGCTCCTGTAATTAAGACTAATCTTTTTAATTTTGGTTGTTGATTGATTATGAATGTAAATGTGATTAGAACTGTGAATATCAAACTGGTGTCTCTCAGGAGCGAATCATCGAGCGTCTGAAGGAGCAGAGAGAGCGAGAGGACCGGGAGCGCATGGACGAGCTCGACTCGTACAAGAAAGAGAACAAGGAGCTGAAGGAGAAGGTCGGCAATCTGCAGGTGGAGCTCACAGAGAAAGAGGTGTGTGTGAGAGTGTGTGTGTGTGTGTGTTTGTTTGCTTGTGCTCTACAGGATATTTTCCAAGTGTACCATCTGCTCATTAACTCCTGCTTTGCCTCTCTCTCGTGTCCAGTCGAGTTTATTGGACCTGAAGGAACACGCCTCGTCTTTGGCTTCGTCCGGCCTGAAGAAAGACTCCAAGCTGAAATCTTTGGAGATCGCCATCGAGCAGAAGAAGGAGGAGTGCAGTAAGCTGGAGACGCAGCTGCAGAAGGTACGCCTTTAATCAAAACCTTCCCGGTTTACAGATGAAATAGATTCACTGGATAGAACTGTTCAAGTCGATTCGAGAAAGATTTACTGGTTTAGTTGATTTGTTTAGAATTCTAAGAGAAAAGAGCTGAAAGGGCTGCGCAAGAAAATGTAAGAAATAAAAAAAAAAAAAACATTAAACATGATATTTAATTTAAAACTGTATATATAATTAATAAAGCCTCATCAGAGACGCACAATGAGAAAACAACCCAGACTTGCCTATATGTTTCTTTTTTTTTCTTTTTCTTTTTTATTATTGGAAATTTAAACAAGATCCATATACATACATCATACACATTTCCACTCATCACCCCCCCACCCGCCACCCCACCCCACAGCAAAACAACAGCCAGTCAGTAGAAAAAGAGATACAAGAAAACAAATGAACAAAATGGACCAAAAGAGTAAAAAGACCTGAACTAGAAATCTTTCATGACAGATTAAATTGATCTACATCTGTGTATTTAAAGTCTCTTTCAGGCATCATATTCAGGTCAGCACTACTCGAGTCAACACCAAAAAGTGCAATCAGTACTGATGGGTCTTATGGTATTTGGCATATTTTTGACAACGTACCATCAGTGATATATAAGTTTGCGCATGTCCAGATCATATTCAGATTTTAGACAGTTTTACCTTAGACCAGTGGATTCCATGTATTATCGGCCAAAACATGGTGCCGGCGCTACAAGTCTCACATAATCATATAACACCACTTTTCATAATACTTAATGCTCCTTAACTCCCGAGCCATGCTTCTTCGTTTTTTTGTAAATATACACACAAATTTATATTTTTATCAGATAAAAAGTAACACATTTGCTACAATACAATTTGTTCATACAAATAAAAAAATTCTAATCTTTCAATGATGTAAACTGTCATTCAGATGAAACTTCTCCAATTTAGATTTCACATGAAAAGACATAAACTTGAAAAAGTGTATTATTCTAAAATGCTACATTATTGAGGTGTTGCAACATGAACGTGACATGGTTACGGACACTACGGATGTTTTGCTTTTTAAGCTTCTAAGCAAAAACCAATTACAGCAGCACTTTCTACAGCTTCTGGAAGCTGACACCAATTTTAGTATCAATACTCATAAAGAAATATGAACAATTAGCATTTGAAATGATTATTGTTTAAAGCGAGACAGTATAACACTGAAAGATTACCCCATTCTTGGGGCTCATATAAAATCGTTTCTCCAAAACAGCTGAAGTTAGCAACTAGAAATCTTTAGTGAAGTGAGATCGGTCTCTTCAGTGTTGCATAAACTTCAGACGGAGCTTCTTTGACAAACATTTTCTGTTTTAATATACATAACAAAAAAAAATCTAATCAGCACCAATACTGTGTTTTGGCCGAATATTTTGCCAGATTTTATCTGATCTTGTATCATTTGTTCTTGTGTATAAGTTTCCCATTTACTTTAAGTACATCTAATGTAGTTATATGTTTTTTTTTTATGTGTTGTATATTACATATGTAATAGATCTTTAACCTGTCTTTAAGTATGAACATGTAATATATAAATATCTAAAATGTATATACAGTGGAACCTTGGATTACGAGCATAATTCGTTCCGGAAGCGGGCTCGTATTCCAAAAACACTCATAAACCAAATAGACTTTTCCCATAAGAAATAATGAAAACTCAGATGATTCGTTCTGCAGCCCAAAACAATAAATACATAAAAATAATTTATACAACATATAAATGAAAAACAAAAAAAAATTAACCTGCACTTAACATTTAAAAAAACTAAAAATAAATCCAGACGGTTAAGTGTTTTTGTTTGTGCGTGCAGGCGCCGTGTATTTGTTTGTGTGTGTGTGTGTGTGTGTGTGTGTGGAATTAGCCCCTCGCCTTGTCTTAAACAGTAAAACTCCTTCTCCCTCCCACAACTCGCTTGTTAAGTTTCACAACCAACATACACAATGCAAACACTGTTTTAACAGGGAAAAAATTCTCTCTAATGATACTCGTGTGAGCAGACTAACGGAATCACTGCTGTAAAGTAAAAAATGACAAATAACAAATGAACTAGCACCTTACCTTTGAAAAGAATCACGACAGCGCTGAGTTTTCTGTGTAAATAAAGCGCGTGTGTGCAGCCGGGGAGAGTGTGTGTGTGTGTGTGTGTGTGTGTGTGGGGCACAGTGTCAAATTATACGCTCACACACACAGAAGAGCGCAAGAGAGATAAAAATCATTGGCTCAGTTGTGATCACATGATGCTCGGTGTCAAAATAAGAGTCGCATGCGTGATACATCATGATACTCGGCACACGTAAACTAATACTTGCTCGGTTTCCGATTAAAAATGTATTAAAAATCTTTGCTTGGTTTGTGGAACACTCGTAAACCAGGTTACTCGCAATCCGAGGTTCCACTGTATTACAATTTAGTAAGAGAAAATAATTCGGCTATGATTGTGGGGTTACAGAAGGGTTTTATCCTCAGAAAAATGGAGGGTGAATCATTAGACAGGGAAGTTTGTCAGAGAGCCATTGTCAAGACATAAAAACTTTCTCTAATGCCCCAGGACTATTTGCCTGAAGCTGTAGGTCACTTTAGACAAAGATGTCAAAATAATCAGTTAAACCCATACATGGATATCTGATCACTATTGTCCTTACTACGCAAGGTTTCACTTGATTGTCCACAGATGTAGCGGTGTAAGCTCTATGTTAAACGCAGAATTTGGTGGCATTTCCACTCCGCGTTTAATAAATCTCCTAAAAACGAGCTGAAATAACATCACCATTGTGTTACGTAACATGGCAGGCCACTAAATCCCCCCTCTCTCTCTCTCTCTCTCTTCTGGGCTCCATCCGGCCTGACAGTTACTGTAATCTGCTCTCCATCCTCCCTCGCTCGCTCCCTCTGTGTCCATTCATGTGGTATGTTGCTCTTTTTTTCCCCACTGATCCGAGACAGGTTCTGCTGTTTCACTTTGTAACAGCTCAGATCAGGATTACGTTTTAAAAAAAAAAGAAGAAAAAAAAAAAGGCTGTTCCTGGATCAGTGATTAAAAAAAACAACAAAACAAAAAAAAAAACGAGCAACTTATACTGTACCTGGTCCAGAAAAGTGGCTAATGCTAAACCTAACCTGACTGTTTCTCTGGGTTTCCCTCCCTCATTTTCCATCATCCTCATCATCTGTTTAACTCCTCCCTTTCCTCTCGTCTTCCTCTTCCTCCTCCTCATCGCCGTTGCAATGCAGCAAGCCGAGCAGCTGTTCAATCAGATGAACAACCCTGTAAGTGTCTCTCAGGACCCACACACACAGCACGTACTGAAAGCATGAGGAAACACTCTCACACACACACACACACACACACACACACACACACACACACACACACACACACACACACACACACACATTTCATTTCATTTTCAACAGTTGAGCAAGAAGTCACTAGACTAGAACGAGACATACTCTAAATCTTTGACTTTCCTGTATTCTCTGTCGTATCTCTTCCTGCTGATTGTTGAGCTTGAATGATGTCGTATGCGTTCATAACTAGGAGTCATGGAGGCAGAATTGCCCGTGCACTCTTAATGTGAGAGGCTTAGTCTCTTTAGAGTGCCAGTCCTACTGTAGCACACATTTAATAAAGTGTGGATGGCGTCCCCCAGACCTCACCCCACAAACCGACCACCATTGTGTCGCACGTTGTCCTGAACAGTCGTGGCCAAAAAGTGTTGAGAATTACATAAATATTGGAAATTGGAAAAGTTGCTGCTTAAGTTTTTATAATAGCAATTTGCATCTACTCCAGAATGTTATGAAGATGATCAGATGAATTGCATAGTCCTTCTTTGCCATGAAAATTAACTTAATCCCGAAAAAAACTTCCCACTGCATTTCATTGCTGTCATTAAAGGAGCTGCTGAGATCATTTCAGTAATCGTCTTGTTAACTCAGGTGAGAATGTTGACGAGCACAAGCCTGGAGATCATTATGTCAGGCTGATTGCGTTAGAATGGCAGACTTGACATGTTAAAAGGAGGGTGATGCTTGAAATCATTGTTCTTTCATTGTTAACCATGGTGACCTGCAAAGAAACGCGTGCAGCCATCATTGTGTTGCATAAAAATGGCTTCACAGGCAAGAATATTGTGGCTACTAAGATTGTACCTAAATCAACAATTTATAGGATCAACAAGAACTTCAAGGAAAGAGGTTCAATTCTTGTTAAGGAGGCTTCAGGGCGTCCAAGAAAGTCCAGCAAGCGCCAGGATCGTCTTCTAAAGAGGATTCAGCTGCGGGATCGGAGTGCCACCAGTGCAGAGCTGCTCAGGAATGGCAGCAGGCAGGTGTGAGCTCATCTGCACGCACAGTGAGGCCAAGACTTTGGGAAGATGGCCTGGTGTCAAGAAGGGCAGCAAAGAAGCCACTTCTCTCCAAAAAAAAACATCAGGGACAGATTGATCCCTCTAACAGCAACTTCTTCCAACAATCCAACAACAGTTTGGTGAAGAACAATGCATTTCCCAGCACGATGGAGCACCGAGCCATAAGGCAAAAGTGAGAACTAAGTGGCTCGGGGACCAAAACGTTGAAATTTTGGGTCCATGGCCTGGAAACTCCCATCCCATTGAGAACTTGTGGTCAATCCTCAAGAGGCGGGTGGACAAACAAAAACCCACTAATTCTGACAAACTCCAAGAAGTGATTATGAAAGAATGGGTTGCTATCAGTCAGGATTTGGCCCAGAAGTTGATTGAGAGCAGCCCAGTCGAATTGCAGAGGTCCTGAAAAAGAAGCGCCAACACTGCAGATACTGACTCTTTGCATAAATGTCATGTGATTGTCGATAAAAGCCTTTGAAACGTATGAAGAAATCACAGAAACAACTGAACCAAAGATCTAAAAGCAGTTTAGCAGCAAACTTTGTGAAAACTAATATCTGTGTCATTCTCAAAACTTTTTGGCCACGACTGTAATGCATCATGGTGATGACGTTCATGTGTCTTGAAGGAAGGCGAATAAATTGGGGAGGGAAAGAAACCTAAATCAACATTGCGAACCCCAGGGCCGAGCTCTCAGTACGTCTCCTGCATGTTTAGAGTTGAGTGCTTAAAGCAGTAAAGCACGTAGGCGGGCTTGGTGTGTGTGAAATAATCATTCTGTCCTTTCGAGGAAGCATAAAGTGGCTGTTTTTTTTACAGTTCCACTTTGACGAAGTAAAAAATTCAAGCTCATGACCTTTAAAGCTCTCGAGCCGTTTTATCTTTGGTGTATCCCGTGGAGTAGTGTAGCAGTTCAGGGTTTGTCACTTTAAAATATGAGGAGAGTGGGACCGGAGTCGTCTAGGTAGTACAGATTATACCTTAAAGGCGACTTGTTGGTGTAGTTGTTAGCACTGTGGCGTCACACCTCCAGGATTCGGGTTCGATTCCCGCCTCGTGACTGTTTTCTCCGTGTTCTTTCCCGTGCCTTCGTGGGTTTCCTCTGGGTTTTCCAGTTTCCTCCCACAGTCCACAGACATGCGCAGGCTAATTGGTGCTTGCAAATTGCCCAAGGGTTAGGGTTAGGGTTAGGGTTAGGTCTCCTGGGATAGGCTCCATCTTAGAGGATGAAGTGGTATAGGAGATGAATGAGTGAGAGAGTTCAGATTGTACCACACATACAGTATCACCTGAGCATCATCCACACGGGTTCCTCATGCCTGAAGTACGCTGCCGATACCATCCTGTCTTTTCTAAGCTTCAGAAACGATTGACTGCTCATCTCTCAGGCTGTGTGTAAGCATAAGCATTGCAAGTGCAGCGTGTCTGCATGCCATCGTTCGCTGGTTTGTTGTGACATTAACCTGTTTGTCTGTGGGCAGATTTATGGGTAATAGAATAAGACCATGTGTCCCGGTGTGATGATTCAGTCTGTGTCTCTGCGCTTCGCCTTTCACACCTTCTGTGTTTGTTTGCCATCAGTCGTGGATGCTGTTGTTGTTGTTGTTGTTGTTTGTGTGTTAACTCTGATTTCAAATGAATTGATAGTGTGAATAATTCTGGGTTTCTTCATTAATACGCTTAAAGACACATTATTCTGTATAAAGCAAACGCATTCTGTCCTCTTGCTCACGTCTCCAAAAAAGAAAAAAAAGCAATGCAATGCAAAATTGATCTCTTTCTCACCTGGATTCGAGTCAAACTGTTGGAACCGGACTGAGACAATCTCACTCAGAGCAGCGCTTACGGTCCACGTCCAAGTCAGATTGGACCATTAGTTGAGTTCAGATTCACACCGACAGTTGTCAGCGTATGGTACGACCTCAGAAATGTCTGACATCCTAAGGACAGTCCAGTCACCTACCCGCCATCCGTACTCGCTGTGTTTTGCTCTCCAGAAGGCCCACGAGGTGGAGGTCCAGCAGGGTTCTCGGGGAAACCCGGACTACATGGAGCGCGTGAAGCTCCTCGAGAAGGAGGTGGCGTTCTACAAGGACGAGTCTGGGAAAGCGCAGACGGAGGTAGAGAGGCTGCTGGATATCCTGCGTGACGTGGAGACCGAGAGGAACGACAAGGACAAGAAGATTGCCGAGCTGGAGAGGTGAGGGCGCGGACGCTTCTGACGTTTCAATAAATTCAGTTTCTCTGGGTCAATATTTCTTGTCTCTGTTGCTCGTTACAGTGTCGCCTAAATGTAAGCAATATTTTTGCTCAGTAACAAGATCTTGCCTCACGTGATCAGCTTGTACTTCGTGTTTTTGTCAACTTATTTTAGCGCTAACAAGGAACATTAGAGTAATTTATTTAACTAAAATATGTTTGCATTTAAGGTGGCAAAATGTTGCAGTCCTACAGGGGGCGCACTCTTAACTATTTGCACATGGGCAGGCAGCGCAGCGTCCTGTACAGTAGAAGCGAATTATTTGTGAATTGTAACAAAATCTGAACCGCAATACAACCGCAATCGGGACGTCCCTGGTGATGCCTGTTGTAGCCTGTTGAGACTTTCACAGTGCAGCGATGTACAGCAGCTATTGATGTCATTAGGAATTAAACTGAACGTTTATACACACCATGAAATGTGATGTTTTACGCGATGGGCCTGGGCACGGATTAACGTACCACGCTTGAGTCTACTAGAAAAGGTTTTCTCGAGTACAGTACGGGGAACTTGGGCACGGCTCGTATCAACTCCAGTCAACCGACGGCTCTAAGTCTCATCAATTTTTTTCTATATGCACCAGGTTGATACTGTAGTTCACCATGCTAGGCTGCTGCTCGCGGATAAATAAACCGGTCTGTAAACTACTGTAGCAATATAACTGTACAAATTGAACATCTGAGATATTTATTATTTTTTTTCTTTCTCTCTCTTCTTCGAATTATGACCTGAATTTCTTTGGGGGCGAAAAAGCCCCCGAGTTCTGAGATCTGCATTTTGTTCATGATTGACATGACATGAAGCATGACGCAGCTACGATCTCGAACAGATCGGATGTTTCCTTGTTGGCTTGCCGCTCCAATCGTACGTCGACTTGACAGCCTGAGTCATATAATGAGAAAAAGTTTTGCTTTTATTTATTTATTTATTTTTAATTTTTTAATCGTAGACGACCGGTTGTGTGGAAAAGAACAGCATGAGGTCTATCTGTGAAAAAACAAGCGAGGAAACTGAGAGCGTTTTCCTCACATGCTCACTAGCGCCCTCTGTTCCCCAGAGACTGCTGTTGCATTTCTCTGTTAGAGTGTCCAGGAGCCTCTCTGAACTGTGTGTTGTGGTTTTTGTTCTGTTCTGCTGGCTTGCCCTTTCCTGATCTTTCTCTTTCTCTTTCTCCCACTCTCTCATGTTCCCTTCATCTTATCATATATTTCTCCTCCTTACTCTCTCTCTCTCTCTGTCTCTCTGTCTCTTAATCCACCACTCATTCCACATTTTCCTCTCTCATGCGCTCTCGTGTGTGTATATATATATATATATATATATATGACTGTCCATCTCCATTTCCCCTCTTTTCTCTTCCGCCTCTGCATCTGACGCTTTTCCCCTCCATTATATACACGCCTCCATCCATTCATATCCTTGCCCCATGCCTCTATGCCCCGCCCTGGGGGCAGAGCCCCTGCTGACTCCGCCCCCTCAGTGTCCGCTGCCCCCCAGCAGATTGGTGGCATGGTGTGGGACTTCCTGGGAAAGTGAGTGCTCTGCCCTGAATCATGGCTCGGCTGCACCTGCCTGCGCGTCTGTCTGTCTGTCTGTCTGTCTGTCTGTCTGTCTGTCTGCCTGCGTGTCTGTCTGTCTGCCTGCGCGTGTGCATGTCTTTCTCTGCTCTCTTTCTCTCCTTTGTTCGCACTTTCGCACTATGTAGCTCTGTGCGACTGCCTTCCTGTGACTGGTGCATCGTGGATGCTACTGTATTTCTGCAGCCGCTGAATATCCACTGACCCTTATAGCATTAAAGTGACAGGAAATGTGCTCCCAAAAGTACTGCATCTTGATGACTTCATTAAAATTACAGTGTGGTCTCGTGGTGTTTCATATTGTGTGGTGTTTTCTGTTGTTGTTGTTGTTGTTGTTGTTGTTAGTTTTATTTATTTAACATTGGTCATGCTTTCCTTCAGTCATTCACGTCGCGTCACAGTGGCAAAGCATTCTTTGCCATACGCTAAATGTTGACGGATCTGTAAGGCCCCCCTTGGCCCCCGAAGATGCTACAACCCACTTCCACTATCACGGCGTTCACTGGTTCCTGTACATTTGCATCATATCCAGTCCTGATCTCTGCCTCCAACACTTTGTCTCCTTGCTCTTTTTCGTTCATCAGCCCCTCCCTTTTATTTAACCCCTGTCTCTCACTCTCTCTCTCTCTCTCTCTCTCTCTCTCTCTCTCTCACTTTGCATTGAATGCCACCTAACCTGTGGTTTTAAAAGAATGCATCACCGAGACAAAAATACTAACATTACTCAAAATAAATGGAAACTGGCCGGCATTAGTTAGCATACCTGAACATGCTAACTGATTCCTGATAGCAACCTTTTCTCGTTGTTACCCACGTTAGTATTTTTGAGGTGCGTTATTCCCTTAAAGCCGAAACACCTTCTCTACTTAACTTACTTAAACAGTTTTGCGTCCTGGAGGACTTTTATTTTGGTCTAATTGTTGCACCCTTGTCCCCTTGCTCCTGTCCCAGCTGGGCTGATTAGGCCGCTGCATGTTGATACTCACATGCTTTGTGAGCCAAACGAATGATGATGACAAAAAAAAAATTAAAAAAAATAAAGCATCCTGCATTATCTTCTCCAGGCCCCGATTTGAACCTCTGTCCTCTTCTTCTTTGTTTTGTTCAGCTATGTTTCTGATTACTCTTATCTTTTCTTTTCTCTTCTTCTCTGCTCTCCACTTCTTCCTGTGATGCAGTCTTGCTCCAAGGTAATCAAAGGTCTTCCTCACAACCTTGTGTCACTGATTAATTTGTGTCCTATGAACTTTACAGTTTGGGAATCAAGCACATGACTGGTAGAAGTAACGCTGCAACCCAGCGTTAATTAACTCCACTAACCACAAAGGTCATTTTGTAGGTGTAACATCGGTGATGTCATGTCCATAGAGTACACCAAAAAAAAAAGGGAAGGTCAGGAAAGAAGACGTATCATGCGAGGACAGTTTGAGCAGGCCAGCCACGCTCCTTGCCATGCTCCTTGCTAATGGTTGTCATCTTTTCATTATCCCTGACCTTCCAGGCAAGGCAAAGATCAGAACAAAAAGGGTCCTGGGATAAAGCTTGTCCAACAAGGAGAGAAAAAGGGCAGCAGTATCCTACCAGACCCTCGCAAGGACAACCCCATGGACAACGCCAAGGTCTGTGCGCACCTCTTTCAATGCAAACCCAGACTGTGGAGAACTATAGCATTGACAAGTTTAGTATGACCTTTGACATCAACATTCCTCTGATGCACATACATTGTATCGCAGATTGAGGAGGTGATGACGGTGCTGGAGAAGACGAGGCAGGAGCTCGAAGCCACCAAGCAGCGCTTGTCCTCGACCCAGCAGTCTTTGGCTGAGAGGGATGGCCACCTGACCAACCTCCGGCAGGAGAGACGCAAACAGCTGGAGGAAATTCTGGAGATGAAGTGAGAACACCTTTTTGTTCATGTCTTCCCACAGATCTAATCTTCTAATCTTGCACTAGCCTCGTCCCCTTCACACAAACACTTGGCTAGGTTCCTATGATCTTGTCTGTTTGTAGGCAGCAGGCTCTGCTGGCTGCCATCAGTGAGAAGGATGCCAACATCGCCCTGCTGGAGCTTTCATCATCTAATAAGAAGAAAACGCAGGACGAGGTGATGTCACTAAAGCGTGAGAAGGATAGACTCATGCAGCAACTCAAGCAGCAGGTGAGCCTGAATCAGACAAACACAACACCCACCTCGCTGAGGCTGTGGAACACTAATTAAGAGCACACGGAAGAACCACTCACAAAACTAGGACTAGTAAACTCTCAGCACCACTTGCTCAGCACTAACAAAAAGATTAGGCCAAATATGCTGCTGTTAATTAGGAAAGAAAGTATATAGGTTTATTACATGTTCCTGTAATCCTGACAGACCCAGAGCAGAATGAAACTGATGGCGGACAACTATGAAGACGACCACTACCACCCTCATGGCCCTCCACACCACATCCAACCTGGGCCACAGCACCCCCATGCCCACCCCCAGGCTCTGCCTCCAGCCCAGGGACAGCCCCTGTATCCACATGCCCCCCTACCTCAACAGCAAGCCCCTTACCCACATACCCTACATGCCCAACATCCACAACCCCTACCTCCACACCCTCATCCTCAACAGACACCTCATCCTCAGTACCCCCAACACCCCCAACAACCTGGCCCTCACCAACACCCACCCAGGCCCCAGCAGCCCCACCCTCAGCACCCGCACGCCGGTCCCCCTCCTCAGCAACACCCTCAGCACCCTCAACACGGGCCACCGCCACAACAAGGCCCCCATCCCCAACACCCTCAACACCCTCAACACTCCCAACACCCCCAACACCCCCACCACCCTCCTCATGCGGCTCCACACGGGCCGCACCCTCGACATCCAGCCCCGCACCACCGCGCCCCCGCCCGAGGGCCACCCCATGCAGGACACAGACCCACCCCAGATCCGGTGGGTTCAAATAATGACCTCATTTAATTGTCATTATTATTATCTGGCTGTGTGATTCTGGTTTAGATGCCTGTCCACTCACATTTTGATTTCACAGGATGACGAAGAGGGCATTTGGGCATAACCATTTCCAAACCAAAGCTGTGCTCATTTTTTATACGGTGAGATCACATGTTTACTGTCTTTCAATTTCACTATCAGAAAAAAATGGCAAGTGGAATTCTCCTAATTTTGCCCTACTGTAAAGCTAGTCAGTGAGATGCTTCACATAATTTCCTCTCAGTATCGTTGATATGTGAGGTTCAATAGTTTTAGGGTATTTACCAGCACTGTCTTATGGTGCTTCCACGCTAGGGTCTCAGGCATGGATCCACTTGACCCTGGTAGGTTTGCATAATGTAAAAACTCCAGGGCATGAATCAGCTTACCATGCTCAAGACCACTATAAAAGTTAGTCTCCAGCATGTACATGTAATCTTTTTTTCTGGATGTCACAAACAATTGAAAAAGGGTTCATTAGAAAAACATGAGAACAGTCCTCAGCAGTCCAATCCCTGTACCTTTTGCAGAAAACTGTATATGTCTGTCCCTGATGTTTTTTCCTGGGGAAAAGTGGCTACTTTGCTGCTCTTCTTAAAATGTCTGAAGGTGTCAGTCCAGGAGATCTTTCATGTGTGGTGTTGCTTGTCAGCCAAGGGAGTGAGTGGGCTCACACACGATTTTGCCTAAGAATAAAAGATAAAGAAAACATAAAAAACAAAAAAACAGAGAAGAGAGCAGCTCTTTGAGAGCAGCTTCTCCCAAACATCCAAGAACAGGTTGGTGATGAACGTTGCCTTTTCCAGCATGATGAAGCTCCTCGCCAAAAGGCAAAAGTGATACCTAATCCCATTCAGAGCTTGCGGTCGATCCTCAAGAGGGGGGTGGACAAACAAAAACCTACAAATTCTGACAAACTCCAAGCATAGATTATGCAAGAATGGGCTGCGCCATCAGTCAGGATGTGGATCAAAACTTATTGTCTAATATATAGTATAGTAATATCTGATAAAAATATTTTTTAAAAATTGTCCCATTCTTAAAAATATTTTGGGGACAGCTGTACCTGGACACAACTCAAATCAGATACGAAAAGATAAGATATGAAAACGGACCACTAATTAGACACGGCAATTATGCTATATTAGACATAGCATGAAGACCGACTTCCTCGTATTCTTTTTGTCTTCTATGAATTTATTGAGGGATTCACAAACCAACTATGGGCATACTGCCACCTGCTGTTCGGATTGAGTAATTACGCGAGTGTACTTGAGTAGGATGCGACATTACTAATGTAAAAGTCATAGTCAGGCATGTTAGGAAGCAGTCATGCCTAGTGAAAAAGCACAAAGCACCCTTACTAATGAAAATGAAATGGAAAACAGATCAATACGTTCTCCAATGTGTGTCAAAATGGCAATGCAGTGTTGTAGTGTAACAAGGACGTGCTACAGGAGCTCTTAGAAGCTGCGTAATCCACTCGCACACACATTGATTTTAGGGCATGAAATGGAGTCATTGTGGTTTGGAGACGTTGTTCCTCTCGAATCCAAACAGATTCTGTAATTTCCTCCACAGCCAGAGAACATGGAAAGGTCACGGTACAATTCTTTCTTCTTCTTCTTCTTCTTCTTCTTCTTCTCTCTCTCTCTCTCTTTTGGTCTCTGTCTCTTGTGAATCCAGATGAAAGTTGGAGGTGCATAGCCATGTCATACAGATGAAACTATCCATTATCCACTTGGCCGGACTTTATCTACTATCAGACCGATGCTTCAGCAGGGGAACTTCACGCTGGGGAAGAGGAGCGGGAAGGGTGTGAGTGTGACGCCAGAGTGCAGACTCACACCTGAGCGGGTAGGAATAGCTGAGAGGCTTAAACATGGCAGCGTGCTTCGAATGCGAGACGCGCTTAGACACAAAATAACTTCTGCTTTAGCAGAGAGCTCATTTGTAGAACAGGCACAAGAGGCTAGCGTTCCGCTGCATAGCTTGTCCTGTTCACTGCCTGCTGAACTATCAGCATTTTGTTATTAATTATTGTGCTAGGGATGTTTTCAGAATCAGGAGCAAACTAAAGTGCAGTATAATGCTTTGATATAACGCTGCACTCATGGCTAATCACGTGAGGAGAAAATAAAAGATACTAGATTGCGAAAGTAAAACATCTCGGCTCATAGCTCCGCTAACTTGTGATCGAGGGACTGCGAGAGAGTCCTCATAGACTAAGAGAGTCTTCCTTCCTGGGAACGTTTCCTTCAGGTTGTGTTAATGCAGTTCGCTAGCGTACTAGCACATCCTATGTTATTACGGGATCTTGCAAAAGAATTCATACCCCTTTAGCTTTTCCAAATTTTGTCATGTTACAACCACAAACGTAAATGTATTTTATTGGGATTTTATGTGACAGACCGACACAAACTTAAAAAATTACTTGCAAGGCACCGTGTATCATGTTAGCCGAATCAGTAAGGTTTCTAGGGCAACAAAACTGTGAGTTAAGTTAAGCCTGTATTTGTCACATATACATTACAGCACAGCGAAATTCTTTCTTCGGATATACAAGTGTACCTGGGGTCAGAGCGCAGGGTCAGCCATGATATAGCGCCCCCTGGAGCAGGTAGGGTTAAGGGCCTCGATCAAGTTCCCAACAATGGCAACCTGGTGGAGCTGGGGGTTGAACCGCCGATCTTCCGGTCAGAGACTCGGCGCCTTAGCCCTCTGAGCCACCGCTGCAATAACATGATTTACATCCCAGCACCAGGACATTTTAATCTAGAATATCTTTTATACGCTTTTTTGCACTCTCAGTCTGACATCACCCCAAATCATTCTAGAGAATGTAAAAGTCTGTAAAAGCTGACCGATGCAAGAGTGCATAATGAGCTCCACAGGTCACCTACGCGTGTCTTCAATCTTGCAGATGGGAGAAGAGATCCGGACGGGAGGTTTGCAGGTTTGGATGTTGGAGACACAAATGCTGACGGACCACCCGGCGAAAGTCCACTTTGGAGGACCTTTCCTGAGCATGATGTCCTCTCACGCAGTGGACCTGCTCTCATCGCTCTTACCTGCTGGACTCCAGCCGCTCATATCTGACTCTGCCTGCTCATCCACGCCCCCTCTTGGACTCAGCTGCCGAGCCTGGACGATGGGTCCCGCCAATCACAAGCGAAGTCGTCATCATGTCACGCCTCTCCTTTAACTGCCAAACTTTGAAAACGATGTTCGGCGTTGTTTAAAAAAAATAATCCATTGTCTAGAATGTTTCTACCCTTCTGTTTTAAATTCTAATGTGATCACCCTGTCAGAGCGTGTTAGTGCTGAGGAAATGGGGGAAAGAGTTTCTGGTGGCGTCTGAGTGACAGCTGGACAACTTCATTAGGACCGTGTGTGTGTGCAGCGAGAGTGTTGACTTTCACAATCGGGTCAGAAAACGCATATGTATATCTTTGGCTGGTAATTCTTCCAACAGGAACCCTTTGAGGAACGCGTCCAGGGTTTAGCAGTGAGCTAGCTAGCCAGCTTAATCGTGTCGTGAGAGAGACTAAAGATTGAGTTAGCTGTTTGCCAAATTTTTTGGATTACATCAAATGCTAGCAAGTTCTGTTTGGTACCTTATTTTAGGGTGCTGTTGTCTAGCTAACTGTTACTTGCTTTATGATACTACAAATGATCCATAACAGCAAGACAGCTTTATGAAACCTTATGATGTTTTTTCAAATTATCGAATTATATCTTGTACGTAAGCAGGATGGCCAGTTAGCCAATGATATTGGACCGTCAGGGGGTGCCTGTGTGATGATAAATGTCCCAGCTCTATTGGTTGCTCTTTCTGCTCAAGTTTCCTCATTGGAGTCTTAGTTTTATGCACAACATCACGCACCTATGCACCTCCTCTACTATTCACTCTGGGCCGTTGTGTTCGGCCAAATAATCGTCCCCACCGTTATCATCATCATCATCATCACCATCACCATCACCAAACTGGGCTTAAAAAAAAAGGAAATAGGATCTCCTACCCGACTCCAGGGTTTTATTCCTAATGGTGCTTTTATTGGTGCTTTACACCTAAACATGGATGGAAACAGCCATCGCTACACTGACTGGTGTCCTGTTATGATGCGCTGCTTAACTGAGAGACACTCGGTCAGTCGAGGTTCATGACAAAGGAGCCGACCTTTGGATGTTTGGAAACTGTTCATACCAGAAGAGGACATTCTAAGGTCAAAAGGTCAGGATGGGAGAATCCTTATTAGAGGCTGTTTTCTTTCCTCGATGCACCATCCCGTGACAACAACCCCCTAAAACCCCTGATCACTGATCCTGGCGAGTGGTTTAATGCCTGTAGAAAACACGACTATATCAGCTATACGTGTGTACCAAGTGTAATATTGTAAAAAAAAAAAAAAAAAAAGAAAGGAAAAGGTTTATTTCTAAGCCAAGTGCTACAAAAAATAAATCAAGATGACTAAAAGCAGCGGTCCAAGTGTGGAAGGACGTTCGCAGAAATAGCAGAATTTGCTTGACTTGTATGGACAGGCGCGTCCAACCAGGTGACCATGAGAGTCCGGAACGTTCATGCTGGCGTGTTCCGTCCCTCCGTGTGATCTTCTGACCAAGTGATTAGCAGCTTCATCGTGAGTTCGCTTGCCTAACAGTGTTGTTTAACTGAAGAACAGACGACTGAACACGTCAGAGGAGGAATAAATAAATATTCTGACTTGTCTATGCAAGAAAATGGAGATGGAACATGGAACGTCACCAGCGTGCGTTACCAGTGTCATGGTGGCATCTTCCCAGTTAGCAAATAAAGTGGCTTTTATGTTGTTTGAATAGTAAATGACTGACATCAGGAGGAGAAGCTGACTTGTGTGTGACTTGCTCATGGTGGCTTGTCTACACGGGGATTTCTACCAGATGGTTTCTTGTGTTTTCTCGATGTTCTTCGCTGACAACCAGAGAATCTGCATCAGCTTGATGGTGGCTTGATTGTTCTGTTGTATAGTAATAAGACCAAGACCTGACTGTTAACTATCGATCCTTTTTGTTTAGTTTTGTTTTTTTTCTGTACAGTTACTGTGATCTCTTCTTCCGCATTGCCACTGTTCGTCACTAGACGGCGCCTTTGTCAACCATTTCTAAACCATTTGAATTGTCGCAGCGGTCACCCGTCGTCATGGTAACGCTGTAGAATATATCTCGCCGACTTCTAGGCCGCTTCTAGGCACTACTGTTATTGTTCTCTCTCAGTGCTCGATCTAGAACCTCTGGAGATTTAGCCGCTGCTGTCGTTCATGCGTACTCGTTTGACGTCGTGTCCCCCGAAGTGTCTTTTTGTCGCAATTCAGGACAGGCGTTTACCTGTTACCTTTACTCGCCTGCTTCATCTGTGGATCATCTCATCCTCAGCTGCTTATTTTCACCCTTTTTCCATCCAGAAAGTCCCGCTGCCGTTCTAGAGCGTCTCATTTCTCCAATTTTTATGATCTCTTTTAATTCCTCATATTCCGTTCCTAAATCTTTAACTACGGATGTTTTTCTGGACCATTCTCTCGTTACTGCACTTCCTGCACCCATTGTTCCAACGCCCATCGTTCTCGAGGAGATTCATCGTCTTTATCTCGGCCGTGTTTCTGACGCCACGTCCTCCTCCTCATCACCTCCGTCTCATCACCTCCGTCTCAGTCGCCTCTTTAACCTCAGAACGCAACGATCAACTGTGTAACTGCGCGGTCGTCATCTGTTAGCGCAACTTTTGGACAGAATCCGGAAAAAAAGGCAACGTTTAAAAAAATATATATATTTTTTTTTTATTTTTATTTCCAGTCCTCCATTTTCAGGTCCTTTAATCGACTGTATACTTGAAGCAGGAGTGAAATCTCCTACCATAAAAAAAAACAAAAAAAAAAACAATGAAAAAGTTTATTTATGTGAGTAATTAAAATAAGAAGAATATAAAAGAACAACACACACACACATACAGCTGATGGCGCGTGTTTACTCTCCTCGATATAAAAAGACTATGGGTTTGAGACTGAGGGGAAAAAAAGAACAAAATATGTATGTGTGTGTGTGTGTGTGTGTGTGTGTGTGTGTGTGTGTGTGTAAGCAGCAGTTGTATAGTTTCAGTTCACAATGTCAAAATGCTAAATCTCTGGATGGATATATATATATATATATATATATATATATATATATATATATATATATATATATATAAATTAAATAAACACAAATATAAATATAAGAAAAGCAAATCACTGTGACCAATGCTAGAAAAAAAAAGATGAATGTTTATTTATTTATTTATTTATTTAAAATTGTGCTTCTGCTTTTATTCATTTTTATGTTTTTTTTTTTTTTTTAATCATTTACGGATTTGTAAAATGTCAGATCTGTATATGTAAATGTCTGTACAATGTGCAGTAACGATCCAGAACCGGAGCGTCACCGCGAGCGCGCGCATGCCGAATGAGTAACGTGAGTGAAACGTCAAAGGTGTTTCGAGGCCGCTATGTCCTCGTCTGTGCAAATAACCGAAAGTGTGTTAGCATGAGGATTTTTGTGTATGTCTGCGTGTGTGTGTGTGTGTGTGTGTGTGTGTGTGTGTGTGTGTGTGTGTGTGCATGGGTATTTTACGTTTGCAGGTGTGTGTGTGTGCGTGTGAGTGTGTCATTACAGGACGTTGTGATAGACGTTGGATGAGAGCTCGAGGAGTTCAGCATGAGTTCTGTCTGTCATGTTCGGTGTTTCTGATGCGGGACGGGACCCCGCCGTCCCTCCGCACCGTCTCCAGGTGTTTGCTATCGTGTGTGTCGTGACCCAAAATGTTACTGAGTGTCGGCCAGTTGATTTATAGCCATTCAATAAAGAGTGACATTCTTTCTGAAATGCATTGTGGTCGGCCGTTTTTTGCTGTTGTTATTATCATTGTTTAGAGACCATTAATGTCCGGACCCAAGCGCAATACACACTAGAACCATGGGTGTAATTTACACCCAATCGAACCAGCCAGTATGACCCTCAGATATCATCTGTATGAATAAAAGAGAGGTTTTGTCTCTACATTGGGTCAGAACTCGCTTTTTCAACGATATCTTTACGTTTCATACACTGGAGGACCAGAAACCAGACAGACTCAGAAAAGTATCAGTCTGTCTGTCTGGACAGAACTGACTGAATCTCCTGCAGCACTTCGATCTCTGGCTGAAGTTTAATCTGCAGCATCAGTGAATCTACATGTGGAGTAAAAGTGATGTTATGAACAGTTATGTGTGGGATTTAATAATCTACTTTACAATCATCTACTAATGCGCTACTGTCTCAATGTAAACAAACACCTGCACCGATAGATATTAATGAGAAAAGATAAAGTGAATGTTTTGACTGGGATTAGTTCAGATTTTCACTTTGGCTGAAATAACAGCGCTGAAGTGGTAGAAGTGAATTTTAACACGCCGGAGTCGTTTTAAGACAAAACTTCATCTTTATCTGATCGACTTTTTCCATTTCTCATCTGTGATTCTCTCTCCGATTACCGAACAGCGAGTGTGTTTGTCTGAGCACCAAAGAAGTCCAACTTAGTGTAAACAAGGCGTCAGATACTCGACCTTACAGAATGTGATTTCTGTCTATTAATAAGTGAGACAGAGAGTTCTGCTGTACAGAGACACACACACATGGACGTGGACTTCAACCTCTAATAATAATAATAATAATAATCATAATAATAATATCAGTGATTACATTAAAGATCAGCAGATTATTATTAGATTTAACATTTTAACTCTTTCTACAAACACTTTAATGGTTTCCATCCTCTGCAGCAGCAAATGCAGGTACGAACAACAGCAATGAAAAGAGGAACCAACTATTTTAAGTGAAAAATCGCTTCCTGACAGAATTACAAATTCCGTGCTTTTATACAAGGTGAAGGATTTTATGCTCTACACCTGCACAAACCGCAATATCTAGAGCATGATGTTATGGTCCGTCTCTTCCTTCTAACATTAAGGTGAACTGGGTACACGGATGGAGATCCCAACCTTCAAATGTCGAACGCAGAGATATGTGCTTGATTAGAACACGTCAGTTAGCCATGCGTCAGGTAGTGTGTATGTAACTGCTCACTGCCATAACATATTAGTCTAACGCACGTGATATTAACACGGAATTGAGACGTTCGCAGGTCAGTGAGTGTTTATAAACTGAAAGTAAAAAGAAAAGAAAGAAAGAAAAAAAACAATCCCAATTTTCTGTCCAAGCAGCCACCCCGTTCTTGTTCCTGCGCTTGCTCTCCGTTTCTGTCCTCGTGGTCGTCCTGCACACTTCATCTCCCCTTCAGGAAGCTGTCCACCAGGCGGTCGCTCCTGCCTGAGAGCCAGTAACCCGCCATGGCCGCCGTAGCACCGATGAAGATGGAGGTGAACATCATGTCTCCTTTAGCAGCCAGCGTGGCCAGGGCGCACAGAATCACGCCGAAGAACATCTGCTTCAGCACCTCCACCTCGTCGTCCTGGAGGTCATCAAACAAGCCACGTTCCTGTCCGGCTGGAGAGGAGCAGATAAGAATCACACGCTGAGAACTGCACAGTGTCGCTCATGTCTTTGTGACATCTTCCTCAGGTCCCTGTGATAACGGTATCGCTGTTACAGAAAATGATTAAGCAGGAATGTTGTAGCACTAAAAGTAGCCTGCCGGTTTTTACTTTGACGTATTTATATGTTTAATATAGTTTGTTTCACGTACACTGATCAGCTGTAACTTATATCGAGAAGTTCCACCTTTTTGTCTTGACCAGCCATGACCTTGTCACCAGTTCACCAGGTTCTCCTTCTTTGGATCACTTTCGGTTGGTCCTGACCGCTGCCGAGCGGGAACGTCCCACATGAGCTGGGGCTCTTAATGGCAGCCGCATGCGCGATGAACCGTTGGCCGTCGGTTTCTTTGTAGCTTTTTAGCGTGGTGTACTTTGGAAATGCATGGGCAGGTCATTTATTTGTATGATTATGTCGTTGTATTGAGAGTTAGGACATGTGGATGGGTTCATTCCTGGGAGATTTTGGACGGATTCTGTATGCGGATGCTCTTCTACATCCGGGTTGTCGATAGGAAGCTATTGCAGAGGAAACCCTCTTTAAGTAACTGTTCACCTCTCCCCCTCGCAACGCCACACCCTGGACACTGAAGTGATTTCAAGTGATTGAAGACTGTGGACATGTCTACTTAGTCCAGAAGAGAGGACGACAGCCCGTCCCCTCCCTCTCTCGTTATCTCAGGACAAGCAATTAGACTAGCAAAGACTGTTTTCACCGTTGAATTGCTTGGTGTTCAAATATCCTCTGACTTCCCGCAGGATGCCCACAATAAGCCCATGATTATGAAGGTAAACCCAGAATACACCAGCTTCGTGCTGCTAAAAACGCAGGTCTTCCTTGCGTTGATGTTCTAGTGCAAGTATACTTGCCTTTTATGCAGCCAGTTCTGGAGGCTGCGTGTCCAGTATGAGGTGGTCTACCTAAAGGTCTCTCAGAGGAGTTAGAGAGGATGCAAGAGCGGTGCTGTCGGATAGAAGGCCTTCCAGCTGCAGGTTGTGTGCGATGTTCCCGGTCTGCAGTGGTCAGGACCTACCAAAAGTAATCCAAGGAAGGAAAACCGCTGACCTGGTGACAGGGCCATGTGGTGGCCGGGGCTCACTGATGGGGATTAAAGTCAGTGCGATCCAAAACATGCACTAGTGGCGATCAAACGGCTGATGGGTGCATATGCATCACAGTAAACTACAGGATGTAAAGGGCGTCTTTGTGCTGTCAGTGTGTCCTCACCAGGGGTCTGGTTCCTCACACACACGGCGCCTTTGCGTGTAAAGCCCGGCGCGCAGAGGCACTGGAACGATCCTTCAGTGTTCGCACACAGTGCGTTGATATCGGAGCAGGCCAGCGCCTCCTCACTGCACTCGTCGACGTCTGAAACACACACACACACTGCTCTTACTTATGAGCCAAACATGGCGAACGGTTATGGCTCCCCCTGCTGGATCTGTTAGGATCTTCCCACAATGCTTCCCACTCGCAGCGCTGCATGTGTAGAGACGTATACTTACGTTAGTAACAATTAAAAGAAAGAACACACAGGCGTTGCTGCTGGTTAGTGTCGCGGTCGGGATGCGCTGGAGACTCAGATCGTTCCAGCTCTTATCTCACCTAAACACTTGAGATCAGCTGATCTGTAGCCTGGAGCACATTTCCTACAGCGAGCAGGACCGGCGCCCATACAGCCCACACACGCCCGGTCACAACCTGACACACACACGCGCACACACACACACACACACACACACACACACACATGGGGCAAGAACAGGACAGGTTACAATACCTGCATTGTGTTTGGGGAATCTCCACCCTGTAGACCAGCACGTTAGTCTTCATCATCGTCAACCTCATCAGCGGCCAAGAGTTAGATTTATATTTCTAATGAAGTCCTGTGTTTTTCTAGGTAGAGTCGACCCTCGGCATGCCAAATGTGTGAGAGTATGGTATCGGCCTCATCGGCTTTATGGGTCAACCCGGGAGCAGAGGAGTGAGTTTTTATATGCGAAATCATGACGTGCCTTAAACACTTGTCTTGAATTCGCATCCTGCGGTGCCGCCGTATCTGTAGCTCAGTCATGCTTTTGGTTTGGGTTTTGGTACATTACCCATAATGCCGTTTGACTACCTGCTGGTCGTGGCGCACTGTCCTTTAGACTTTGTATTGTCTCTACTTACAGTAGAGCGATCGGTGCAGAGCGGCGTTAGTGCTTTTAGTCCTGACTGTTATCATTTATATTCCAGACTCAGTGATCCTCCTCATGTGAATAACAGAAATACAGCATTGGTTACGTCATTACTGTGGTCCAGGGTGGAGTTCCCCTTTAAATGTGTGTGTGTGTGTGTGTGTGTGTGTGTGTGTGTGTGTGTGTGTGTGGTACTCACTTCTGCACTCGTATGATGAATATGTATTAATGCAGTATGTATTTGCTGGACACGTCGCCAACTCTGTCCCACACTCATCGATGTCTGCAAGAGAGGGGACACATTTAAAAAAACACACACACACACACACACACACACACATGCAAACAGAGTACTCACCCACACACACATTGTCGTGCAGCGTGAACCCTGGCAGACACTGCAGACACTGGTTTCTTTCAGGTCCTCCACAGGCTTTGCAGTGTCCAGAGCAGTTGTTGTCGAGAGACCGCGCGGGTTGGAGCAGGAAGAACAGCGTGAACAGCTTCAGCATCGCCCCCTACAGGCCAAACACCAGCACAACATCAGCATTTCCCTCTACAGGCCAAACAGGCGGGGCTTCAGCGCCTGATGGTCAGAGAGGTTTAGGGTTGTTTGCTCAGAAAGTTCACAGTAGCAGAAATAAAAGGTTTAATTTACACTTTAACTGTCCATGATCATATATAAATAAGGACGTTGGTCAATTTCCGTAAAGGATGTTTACATGGAAAGGCCCGACCTCAACCCCATAGAACGTCTTTCATTTGGGATGAATTAGGGCGGAGACTGCAAGCCACGCCTTCTCTTCCAACATCAGTGTCTGACCTCAGACATGCGCTTCGGGAAGAATGTCGAAGCGAGACGACCATACACACTTCTGACCAAGATGCTCTGATCTCCTTCAGCGTCTACTTGACTTGGCTGGTTGTTGTGTTTATTCTTCGCCAAGGAGGGAATTCGGTCATCATCATCCTTCAGTTCTTCTCCTTTTGGTGTTGTCGAGCTCAAGTGCATTGTTTTTATTTTTTTAATCTCCCACATTATTGATTTGTTCTGTTTTCTCTCGGCTGCTTTACAACGACTACAGATTTACAGCTCGAGAAAATCCAACTCCAGTACGCGGCTCATTCTCCAGAAAAGATGAAATTTGGGTGATAAAAAAAAAAAAAAAAAAAAAAACCTGCTGCAGTGTTTCTTCTTTAACACTGAGAACTTTTGAACTTCATGAAACTACAGAGGTTTTTTATATATATATATATATATATATATATATATATATATATATATATATATACATATAATAACTGGTGTTTCTTCTCTTCCTAATAAAACCAAAGACAATTTAAAGAAGATTTACAAAATGGCTTTCATACGTGAGACCGCTTGGGTTTCACATGATTAGGCCAAAATTAAATAATTATTAGATTCGATTTCTGACAGTTATCATTATAAAAGGAGTCACAACAAGCACAGATTTTAAAATTGTTAAATATATTTTAAAATAAACTCAGGGACACCGATCACACAGTTTGGGGGAACTGATACTTATTTCAGATCATAAATTATAATGATTTATTGTTTTACGATCAATTTAGTGGTTTGAACTCATTTTATTTTATAAGATACCGATGTTATTGTGAATCCGATTCATTTCATGAGACGTGCGCGCTTCCCCTTCCGCCTACTGGAAAACTTCTACAATGAAATATTGAACATGAAAGTAAGAAAATGTATTTCATGATTGAAAGTACGTCTGATATTGGAGTATAATGTGTGTCTCTTTTTCTTAATTTAAATCATTTGGGAGCAACTAAGCTAAGTGACGGCACTTTCCACCGTTTTTTGTCGAATGCGCCGTGTCAAAATATTGAAGTCCAGTTTGAGTGAATTCCGCTTCATACAGTATTAAGACGGTGCGTCTGTCGGCCTGGTTCAGTACACGCTGACCGCTGACAGATTTATTCAGTACATGACTGTAAAATCCAGTTATATAAATTGTGACACTTTCTCCGTAAAGAAATAAAGTGTATAAGTGTACAGTACATAGAATATAATCATCTCTACTGTTGTGATGTGAAATTACAAAAACAAACAAACAAACAAACAGGATTACAGGTCAGTTATAATAAATAAATAAATAAATAAATAAATAAAAAAAGTGTGTTGGAAGGTTTTTATGACGTTATTTCTGAGATATTTGATTAAATGTCTTGATTCTGTATTCGCAGTAAATGAATGAATGAATCTTTCCGTGACTGCTGTGTTTATTAGCTCGGTGAGTTGATTGGTTCGTTCTGCACACCTGAGACTATTTAATGGGCGTGGCTCTGTGCTCGAGCTTCAAGTTAGACTTTTTCAGAAAGTGTTTGTGTTTTTAAGTGTTGTATCTTTGCCTCACATCTCCCCTTCTCAGTCTGTGTGTGTGTGTGTGTGTGTGTGTGTGTGTGTGTGTGTGTATGAGAGGGCCATTATGGCATGAAAACTGACAGAAGTTTAGAGTTTCTCTTCTTACCTTTGTGCTTGGAATATTTACTCCATAAACCGGTAGTGTGACATGAATCAGAAGTTAAATCAGTCCTGGGTGTGTGTTAATCTTCACGCTGCTGCTTTTGTCCCTTTGTCCTTCTTCTCGGTGGGAGGAGACAGACAGGCCGGTTTATTAATAGCCCAGAAGTGCTGAGGGTATTTTTACAACCCGTCTAAAATGACACCGTGTGTAACGCTGCACAAAATGCCTGCGCTCTCCGAGAGCTATAGAGCAGAAAGACGAAAATAATCATGGTGATTAAATAAACAGTGTTAGTATGAGAAAGCAGTATTGGGGTTATAGAAGTAATAATTAAAATAACCCAATAGTTGTGTGTCGGTAAAGATGTTTGCTACAAAAACAAACAAACAAACAAAACAAAACAAAACAAAACAAAAAAAATATATATATATATATTATACCATTAATCAGAATGAGAACACCTAGTTGATCCCCTCAGAGAAGATCAATGCAGTTAAAGATTTGATCTGAATGAAATGGAAAAGTCAGTAAAATAGACGTGTTATGAGATTATTGCACCGAAAACATATTGCATATAAATTGATCAAAATATTGAAATGAAAGTAATGATTTAAAGATGATACAAATAATCCAACAGTCAGAGAAGGTAATCAAACAAATAAAGGTTTTGTTTAAATACAGCGTGGCCCATTTCTATGGATCCACCTTAATAAAATGGGAACGGTTGGTGATATTAACGTCCTGTTTGTGGCACATTAGTATATGTGAGGGGGCAAACTTTTCAAGATGGGTGGTGACCATGGTGGCCATTTGGAAGTCAGCCATCTTGGATCCAACTTTTGTTTTTTCAATAGGAAGAGGGTCATGTGACACATCAAACTTATTGGGAATTTCACAAGAAAAACAATGGTGTGCTTGGTTTTAACGTAACTTTATTCTTTCATGAGTTATTTACAAGTTTCTGACCACTTATAAAATGTGTTCAATGTGCTGCCCATTGTGATGGATTGTCAATGCAACCCTCTTCTCCCACTCTTCACACACTGATAGCAACGCCGCAGGAGAAATGCCAGCACAGGCTTCCAGTATCCGTAGTTTCAGGTGCTGCACATCTCGTATCTTCACACCATAGACAATTGCCTTCAGATGACCCCAAAGATAAAAGTCTAAGGGGGTCAGATCGGGAGACCTTGGGGGCCATTCAACTGGCCCACGACGACCAATCCGCTTTCCAGGAAACTGTTCATCTAGGAATGCTCGGACCTGACACCCATAACGTGGTGGTGCACCATCTTGCTGGAAAAACTCAGGGAACGTGGCAGCTTCAGTGCATAAAGAGGGAAACACATCATCATGTAGCAATTTCAAATATCCAGTGGCCTTGAGGTTTCCACTGATGAAGAATGGCCCCACTATCTTTGCACCCCCATATACCACACCATACCATCACTTTTTTTGTTCCAACAGTCTTGGAGGGATCTATCTAATGTGGGTTAGTGTCAGACCAATAGCGGTGGTTTTGTTTGTTAACTTCACCATTCACATAAAAGTTTGCCTCATCACTGAACAAAATCTTCTGCGTGAACTGAGGGTCCTGTTCCAATTTTTGTTTTGCCCGTTCTGCAAATTGTGTGCGCCGATCTGGGTCATCCTCGTTGAGATGCTGCAGTAGCTGGAGTTTGTAAGGGTGCCATTTGTGAGTAGCTAATATCCGCCGAAGGGATGTTCGACTAATGCCACTCTCCAGTGACATGCGGCGAGTGCTACGCTGTGGGCTCTTGCTGAATGAAGCTAGGACAGCCACTGATGTTTGTTCATTAGTGACAGTTTTCATGCGTCCACATTCTGGCAAATCCAACACTGGACCAGTTTCACGAAACTTAGCAAGCAGTTTGCTGACTGTAGCATGGGAGATGGGTGGTCTCGTAGGGTGTCTTGCATTGAAATCTGCTGCAATGACCCGGTTACTGCGTTCTCCAGATATCCACACAATTTCGATCCGCTCATCACGTGTTCACCTCTTCGACATGTCAATGGCTGTGAACAAGGAGAAACTTGTAAATAACTCATGAAAGAATAAAGTTGCGTTAAAACCAAGCACGCCATTGTTTTTCTTGTGAAATTCCCAATAAGTTTGATGTGTCACATGACCCTCTTCCTATTGAAAAAACAAAAGTTGGATCCAAGATGGCCGACTTCCAAATGGCCACCATGGTCAGCACCCATCTTGAAAAGTTTGCCCCCTCACATATACTAATGTGCCACAAACAGGACGTTAATATCACCAACTGTTCCCATTTTATTAAGGTGGATCCATAGAAATGGGCCAGCCTGTACAATCTGAGAATAATAAGTATTTCTGTTTTTACAGATCTTGTATGGTTAATTAGTAACGTTTACTACACGACCCTTAATCAAGTCAGGTCGGCTTTTATTGTCAATTTCAACCATGTACAGTTAGAAACGAAACAGCGCTCCTCTAGGACCAAGGTGCTGCACACAACAGAAATTAACATCATAAAGTGACAAAACTAGATAAGATAACAAATTTACACAGTAAATTAATAAAACATAAATCTTATCTGGAACATTTTATTAATTAATAGCAGAATTTGGTGCAAATTGGTAAAAGCAATCAGAGATCTGTGTTGGCATTGTGTGTGTGTGTGTGTGTGTGTGTGTGTGTAACCAGAGACGGTCTCAACTTTATTCCTCTTATCATAAAATGCAGATTTACTTCTGATATTAATGGGAAAAATAAAGGATGAATTATTTATTTATTTATTTATTTATTTATTTATTCATTCAATGATATTAGATATTAAGGCATTGCATGTGTGATGGGTTGGACAACAGTTTCTTCATTTTTATAAATAATACCATTGCATGGACATTAACAAAATCTTTCAGACTGTATATTAGGAGCAGGAAAGTCAAAAATGAAAGCTTACCATTTTTAGGTGGGAATCAAACCCTCAACCTGAGAAACCTTATTTATTGAATTCATCTTTTTTGTTTGTAAATAGTCTGTACAATATACACACAGGGGCTGGACAATGAAACTGAATCACTGGCCAGTTTAGTGTCGGAGGTTTGATGGTTAAATCTGAGCAGCCTGGTGGCCGATCCTCACTGACTGCACGTTCCAGCAGAGTGTCAAGGTTTAATCAGCAGAGTAACAGCACAGTTTAGTTTAAAATATTGCAATGCACACAGCATTATGGGAGACGTATCAGAGTTCAAAAGAGGACAAATTGTTGGTGCGTCTCGCTGGTGCATCTGTGACCGAGACAGCGAGTCTCTGTGATGTATCAAGAGCCGCGGTATCCATGGTAACGTCAGCGCACCACCAAGAGGGACGAACCACATCCATCAGGAGTAACTGTGGACGCGAGATACTTTCCCCCTCCTTATATTCGTTCATTAATTATCAACACACTACAGTGGAAAATGTGGATATTTGAACAAAATGACGTCACCAGTCCCTGTCTTCATTATTCATTTATTAAATAAACAGGAAGTAAATATTAGAAGATTAAAGACTTTTCAAAGAATTTGATTTGATACAAGCAACACTATGGTTGTGTGTTTGCATGTAAAATCAGATACATACAGATTATATCATATATAATAACTAAATATGAATATACATGAACATATACAACATTTACAAGTTTACTGTTATAAATTTATATAAAAATCAGAGCCACATCTTTTAATGTGTGTGTTTTCTTCTCTCACACATACTTATACCTCCAGAAATAAAATAGTTATAATTTAGTTTGACTTTTAGTATAAAAACTAAAATCCACCTTCATTTCTTTCCAACAAAACAAGCAAATACACAGAAACAGGCCAAAATGTGAGCACAGAAGTGTTGGAGTGTGATACACATATCAGCTGTCAGCTCTAGTGCAAAAACAAAAACGCAAACCCTAGACAGTGAATATATCTCAGATCTCTAGTGTTTCTGTAGACAGACTTCAAAAACCCTTCCAAACATTCTAACAGGGGTCACGAGGTCATCCCAGGACCGTGGCACCTTTCATCTGGACCAGGACTGCAGGATTACAGTTTTACAGTTTGTTTAAAATAAGTGAGAGTGTAAATGAGCATGTGTGTATGTGTGCCCTGTTATACACACACACCCATCCATGGTGTACCCCGCTTCATGCCCTAAGCCTCCTAGGATAGGCTCCGCCCCTCGTGACCCTGTATACATTATAAAACAATATAGACGATGAGTGTGTGTGAGTGAGTGAAAGTGTGTGAGGTGAGTGTGAGTGAGTGAGAGTGTGAGTGAGTGAGAGAGTGTGCGTTAGTGAGTGAGAGTGTGAGTGAGTGAGAGTGAGAGAGTGTGCGTGAGTGAAAGTGTGAGTGAGGTGAGTGTGAGTGAGTGAGAGTGTGAGTGAGTGAGAGAGTGTGCGTTAGTGAGTGAGAGTGTGAGTGAGTGAGAGTGAGAGAGTGTGCGTAAGTGAGAGTGAGAGAGTGTGAGTGAGTGAGTGAGAGAGTGTGAGTGAGAGAGTGTGAGTGAGTGAGAGTGTGAGTGAGTGTGATAGTGAGTGAGTGTGTGAGAGAGTGAGAGTGAGAGAGTGTGAGTGAGTGAGAGTGAGAGAGTGTGTGTGAGTGAGAGTGTGAGTGAGTGTGATAGTGAGTGAGTGAGAGTGAGTGAGAGAGTGAGTGAGAGTGAGAGAGTGTGCATGAGTGAGTGAGAGTGAGTGTGATAGTGAATGAGTGAGAGTGTGAGTGAGTGAGTGAGAGTGAGAGAGTGTGAGTGAGTGAGAGTGTGAGTGAGTGAGTGAGATTGAGTGTGATGGTGAGTTAGTGAGAGTGTGAGTGAGAGAGAGTGATAGTGAGAGTGAGTGTGATAGTGAGTGAGAGTGAGAGAGTAAGTGAGTGAGATATGCAGGAAAAAAGTGTAAATAATTACTAATGGATTCAGAACTATTGATTCAGTGTTTTAAGTCTTTAAAATTGTAAAAATGAAAGGATTTTGCCATTTTATTTGTTTAGTATAATTTAAAACACAGACAGCATTAGCGCTTCGCTGGTAGTTTGTTTAAAACATCGGTAAATATCATGTGTTGTATAAACGTCCTCTAATACTGAGAGTGATGTTTGTCTTTATTACTCAGGATAAAACCTTCCTGCGTCAGTGAGATGATGATTAAACCCTCTTCCCCTACTGTGGAGTAAAACACTAGCGTTAAAAAAGAAAAAACTCTTGGCAGACTCAGGATCTAGCACTGAACCTGTATTGATATACTGTATATGTGAAATACGCATTGTTGAACTCGCTTATACTTTTGGTTAAAATGAATGATACAAAAACAAATCTTTACGCTTCTCCCTGTAAAAGTAAAGATGAAGAAATAAGATGCAAGATGTGTTTCTACACGCGTCACATGTCGACAGTGCCACTGTGCACGCATCATTACACTGTTGGGCTCCTTCCTGCTTTAAGAAAGAAAAGCTGCTGATGGGGAAACTGTTCTTCAGATCTGCACACTGCAGCTACGCTCGAGCTCCTGCTCTCAATCCGTGCGGAGTAAAGGCTCATAGCGCTCGCTCCAATCAGTTTTGAATCACGGCCGATCAGGAGCAAAGACGGCGAGAGCGCAGGAGTAAGACGTCAGCTCGACTTCCGGACAGGAGGGAAGACCGCTGGGCCGCGCTAAAGTCGCTCTGATTCATGGAACCGCACGACATCATCCTCTCAGAAATAAAGCTGCAGAAAAGAAACGATGGGGGGAAACATAACACACAGGAAGGTCTTCCGTTTGGAACTGACACAGAGTTCACTACTGAAGCGAACAAATCATGCGTCAGTGTTTTCTTCATTCATATGTATTGTACGTGAACTTCATCTCAGAATTGTTAGCCTCATCCCCGCGACCCGAGATAAATATGAGCCCGAGTTATATGTTTAGAGGGAGTGTCTCCTCTTCTGTCTCCTTCTCCATTCTCAGCGACGTGCTGTATGACTGCCGCTCTGTCTCACGTCTCCTCAGGCTCTCCTCCAGCTTCAGAGACGATCTCCAGGTCCAGAGGAACCTCTTGATCCGGGCTCCAAGGCTCCCCGGACACCCAGTGTAGAGGTCGGCAAGAAGACACTGAGACTCCGAGGGCAGATGATAACACCGGAGGCCTTGAAAAAGCTCAGGCAGGTCAAGAGCCTCAGAGTCCAACTGCACGAGGGCGAAGTGCCCGGCGACCGCGCCCCTCAGCTGAGCGGAGAACAGGGAGCTGAGAGCTGAACTGAAGACATCGGAGGTCCCTGGCTGGGGTGTGTTACTCGCCGCACCTTCTTCTCTGTTCATCGCACCGCTCCAGTCTTCATAGTAGGCTTCAGCTTGAAGCACAGCCTCATGCGAGAGCAGCAGTAGGGTTTTGCCACCATGCTGTTGGACGTGTTGGAGGCGCGAGTGCAGCCACGGGGTCGGACCCAGAGCGCTCACACGCGCCCGGTCCCACAGGTCCAGGGAGACGGCGAACCCCAGCTCAGAAAGCCAAGTAGCAACTCGGCACACGGCGTCTCTGAAAGATGCATCGGATACGGACGAGTGCACAAGTAGCACTTCACCACGGAGACCTGCGGAGAGCAAGAGAGTGAGAGAGAGAGAGAGAGAGAGAGAGAGAGAGAGAGAATAAGAGGATAATAGGATGCAAAATGAATAAAGGAACATAAATAAGAAAAGGAGTAAAAAAAATCAATCCAAAGGGTGAGAGAAAAGAAAGGAGAAGATTAAGATTAAGATTAAGACAAAATCATGGGAGACAAAGAGGAAATGATTAACATGGGCAAGAAAGGAAGAAGGGGAGAAATGATGCATGGCATGAATCATATATGAAATTAATAGAAAGAACAGCAGAAGAAAGAAAATGGTGGGAAAAGAGAAAGAGAGAGAGACAAGAAGGAGAGAAACACGTCCAAGTAGAAGCAGAAGATGGAAATAGTTGGAGGTTCGAAGAATGGAAAGAGAAAAGAAAAACAAATAATTGTTCTTCTAGCAGTGTGTGTGTGTGTGTGTGTGTGTGTGTGGTACCTGAAGACTGATGCACTGGAATGGACTTTGAAAGCCACCCTGTTAAAGGAAAAGCAAGAGAGAAAGACACACACACACACACACACACACACACACACACACACACACACACAGTTAAAGATACTAGAAGTTTGATAAACAATAACCTTGACTCTGATCACATGGTGCACAGCTGACTGGAATTCATAGCACATTTGACCTCATGTACGCAATCACCTCAGTCCGGCCCACTCTCCTCTCTCCACTGGTGCACGGGGCAGAGGGGTGCCAATACAATGTGCATTCGGGTCTTTTACAGCTCACTCTACACACTGAACACTCACCTTTAAGTCTGCTTCTGAACACGAACACTCCTACAGCGAGCAGGATGGAAACCAGCAGCGTGGCAAACACCCCGCAGATCCAGCGCCCCCTGTGGGCTGAGGGGAGAAACCAGCACCGTCACGCGGAGTGACAGTATTGAGTGTGTTCGGTGTATAGACATGAAGTGCACATGAGACAAGGGAGGAACAAATGTAACGTAAAACCAGATCTTCATGTAGAGAGGAAGCTGTTTATTCGGACACTCACCGTCACACTCACACACGGGGCCGAAGATCTCTCCGTCAATCTTAAACTGCAAGAACACACACACACACACACACACACACACACACACACACAGCGATTTATGATTTGACGATTCACAAGGTGTGTCTGAGCATCGCTCGGGACTGATGTGTAACTGTCTCACCATCACGCAGGGCGCCAGGCCGTTTGTAGTTCTAACGTTCTGAAATGTGTCCGATATCTGTAATAAAACAGGACATTCAAATAGTGAAAATGTGTTATTTAGACGAGGACGATGTAATTCACTCACTCACTCATCACCTATACTGCTTTATCCTGTGTACAGGGTCGCGGGGGACTGGAGCACACAGACCCTGAGGCGGGAGTCGAACCTGCACCCTGGAGGGGCAAAGCCACAGTGCTAACCGCTATGCCACCTGCCGCTACTATGTACTTGAACTTTTCCATAACTTGATTTCCAGACGTTGACCTTTCACGGCATGTTACACTGCTAAATATTATTTCCTTTATAACTGACACTGAAGTGAGTTGAAACTAGTTGCTCACTTCCACCACTGAGAAACTACTTCTGCTTTACCTTTTATGCAGTTTTGTGGGCGTCGCCAAGAGCAAACCGGTTGTGCCACATATGTGCCGAGTTGCTGCTAATGCACCAAACATTCCTCATCCAGAACTGTATTATTATTATTATTATTATTATTATTATTATGTATTAATTAGTAAATTAAGGAATTAATTAATTAATTGGTTAATTGGTTGATTGATTGTTAAATACTTCATTTATAAGAATACCTTATTTGGACTCCACAGTTTGCACCAAGGTCCAAGTCCCACTGTACATCTATTCTACTGTATATATTGTTATATTTATTATAGTTTAGTACCATTAACTTTTGTTGATTTTCTTTATTGCTGCTGATCTCTGAGACGTATCAAACTAATTCTGTTGTATAATTATAATGATAATAAAGTCTCTTTTACTTTCATGGTTTCATTTTCAGGTTCATTGATGAAGTTTCTATAATTCTGGCAGAAACATTAGATTTGGGGCGGCACAGGTCTCCTGTGACTCTTGAACAGGATACGGTGCCTTTCAAAAGTATTCATACCCCTTAAACTTTTTCACACTTTGTCACTTTACAACTAAAACGTCAATGTATTTCATATTATATTTGATGTGATATGTGATCATTGCTGTTCACATCAATCTGACTGAACCTGAGCTATTTTGAGAAGAAGAATCGACAAACATTTCACTCTCTATATGGGCAAGTTTAGTTACATCACAACACTGGAGGATTAGCCGTAAAATGTTTACTGTTCAATGTCATACGTCTCATGTTCACTCTATAATATGATCATGACGTGAAAACAAAGTCTAATGCTTCCTGAAGCACTAAATAAATAAACACACTGAGTAAACAAATAACATTTGTTATGACAGTAATCGCCCAGCTGGTGTTGCTAAACCTGAACCTCCACACACGCCCCCGGTCCCCATCACCAACGTCACACACCCAAACATTTGTGGGTGTGTTTAACAAAACATACTTGAATTTCAGATGTCAAAGTGCTGGAGGCTTTTGTAACTGTCACGTGTGTAAGAGCAGGTCTCTGATTAATATGGTGAAACATCAATACGAGGAAGTGAGGATTTAAACTCTAACAGACCGAACACCGATACCTGTGGCATTATAACCCATGTTGTATTGATATCTAGCGTGTTTCGAAAAACATCACATTTCCTTCTGGTGGGGTGTAGAGCGCACCCCCACAAAACCCCCCACCCCCCCCACAACCCCCCCTCACACACACACACACACACTCACCCACACCATGGTGATGTTCTCCTCCCACCCTGTGCTGACATTCCGTCTGAAGCCGGGCACTTCACCGCAGCCTCCTCCCAGATACACGGCCCTCTGGCAAGGCCACACCTCGGCCTCCAGCCTGCAGGGGGCGCTCACGTTCCAGCTTAGGGCTGGATGTCCTTCATTTGTCTCAGAGTGTCTCACAGAGAAGGACACGTTCTTCACCGCGTTCCTGCGGATCTCTGTGTGGGAAAGACCAGGAGCGTTACAACATTTCTTGAATTTGATTTTTAATGTCAGTGAAGAAAAGCAAAAAATGGAAACAATTCATCGATCACTAATTTTATATTACATTGCATTTACATTATATTTTAACATTTTAAATGTCCATTTAATGTACACACATGAATATTTTTCTGCTTTGTATCTTTTTTCCTTCAGTCATGTCACATCTGTAAGATCAGGTTCGCCGGATTACTGAGCCGCCTCTTTGTCTCCCCCTGGTGTGTCTACGCGTGTATGTCCTGCACTATTAGCACTTAATCAAGTTCACCTGTGGCCTCCTTGTGTGTCTGCCTATTTAAACCAGCCGCTCCCAGGAGCGTGTGTCCGTTCACTCATTTCCTAAACCGATGCTCTGTGTGTGTGTCTTAAGCTTGCATGCTTGTCTGGTTATTTCCCTACTCAGGACTGAGCCGCGGCTGGAGAGCGGGGCGCGCTAGGAACAGTGGCACGTCTGTGCAGTTAAACGTCAAGGTCAAGTTCACGGCTCTAACGCGCCGTAGCGCCCTCTAGTTTTGGGAGCCGTGGAGGCTCCATGCAGTTTCGTTGAACTGATTTACGATACGCGCCCACGCCCGGATCCAGCCGGCCGAAGTGTACCTGTTCAGTTTTTGTTTTTCTTTAGCCTATTTTTGAAGGCGAACATTTTCGTTACAAGAGCATTGAAATAAAAGACTCCTTTCCTGCATCTGCGTCCACTTATTAGGGAATATCATGACAAGTCACTACAATTATATTTCATGCAAATTTACTATTAGCTTTTATGAATGTAGAACACATTTTAAAGCGTAAATATACTAAGTGCCTAAGCAAAAGGAGGCTTTAAAGTTTATACATTCAAAAAATGTATATAAAATTTATTAAACAGTAATTAATGAACCATATAAGTCCATATTTTGTCTGACAACCCAGAAGCTTTTGTCCAAGCAAAATTATATACACAATATACAATGTTATAAATATATATAATGTTCAGAAATTAAAAATGTTTTTTGTACAAAGAAAAAAACTCCACAGGACGCCTAATACTTTTGCACAGCATTGTGTGTGTGTGTGTGTGTGTGTGTGTGTGTGTGTGTGTGTGTGTGTATTATGTTTTATACTTCATCAGTGTTTCTAGGTCACATGAGCAACTGTGTAAAAAATAAGTTCCAGCAGTGTGTTATTGTTCCACCAGCAATCTGTAACTGTATGTCTCACCCGTGTGATTCTCAAAGGGGCAGTTTGTAGAGCGGGACGATTGTTTATCTTCTGCGTTTTTCTTCCATGCCTAACAGTTAGAATAACACACAAAAATGATGAGAGTCAATAAGTCATGATCTGACAGCGGATCACATGACACACGGTGTACAATATAATTATTATTATTATTATTATTTTTTTTTTTTTTGTGGATTTTTCCCCGATTTTCTCCCTAATTTAGTCGTGTCCAATTCCTCCCCGTCACTAGGGGGCTCCACATTAAGGCTACTACTACCACTCAGCCGGGAGGGCCGAAGACTATCACGTGTTTCCTCCGAACCACGTGTCGCCAGCTGACCGCATCTTTTCGAACTGCTCGCTCGCGCACCGTTGGGGGCGGCGTAACACACTCGGAGGACAGCGCTATCCGCTCCCTCCGCTGCGCGAGCTCACAGACGCCCCTGACTGGCTGTAGAGCCGTGATTAATGTGGGAGGAGCACTAAGTACCTCTCATCCCTCCCCTCTGAGAGAGCTCGGCCAATCAGCTCTCTCTAGACCTCCGGCTGCGAGAGGTTACAGCGCCACCCGGGATTCGAACTCGCGATCTCCGGATGATAGGGCGAGCGCTTTAACCACTCGGAGGCATAATAATTAACAAATTCATCAGTGATTTGATTTTTGTGTTATAATTTCATAAAGCAAAAACTAATACAATATAAAAATGGTGCAACTTCTTATTAAATAGTCAAATCAACACATGAGCGGAAGCAGCCAGGTGGCGCTGTACCTGGAAACACATGCAGTGTGTGACGGCATGCAGAGGGATGGTCCGCTCGCTGGGCTGCGGGGGGAAAAAGGACCCGATTTTAGTTTAGTTGTAGCTCATCAGGCTGTTCTTTAGACTCCGCATGGCTGACGCGTTCGTCTGTTTTAATCAACGCATCCGCTCCAGTGGCACACGACGTTTATTTTATAATCAAATTCTAAATGACTTTTCAGTCTGAACCTCATGTATCTACTGTAGGTTTAGTTGCTCTTTCAGTTTCCTGCCCATCGATAAAGCTGTAGAGCAACACAGCGGCTCTCTCCTGCCTTACCCTTTCAAATCGTTTTAAATGTTATGGTAACCGCGCCATCGCTAACTAGCCAAACTAGCTAACTGCACTTTACATTTACATTACATTAGCCGGGAATTCTTTTCGATTAATTCACCGATATTTAAACTTGCTGGAAAAACTTCAGGTTTTGGGAGCAAAACCTGATCATCATCATCATCATCACTTACGCCTGAGATCACGGAACTTTTATTCTACTATTGACGACCGTTGTAAATGCAGATAACAATAATATTTCATATCTATAAGCACCTATCACGTCTCCCTGGTGTGAAATATAAACAAACGCACCGGAATCACTAAATACGCCATGACTAAAATAAACGCTTTCCTTTTCTTTCCTCAGGCTCACGTCCGTCTGTCTTACACTGTAGGTCTGTCTTGTCTTAATGCGACTTTGGATAAAACTGTATTAAATACATAAACATCATACTCAAGTGCTCAGTCTTGGATTGTTTTTTGTTTACATTTCATGGAGACGCGTGAGACTCGCATTGCAAGCGCACAAAAAGTTAAACAAAAAAAAACAAAACAAAACAAAAACAAACAGAGAGCTGAATCGCTGCTCACCCAGCATGAACCCATCCCCTTCCGTCTCATGCACATCTGCAGCAGCTCCTCGGGCTCGCCTCGCAGCTCCACCACGCCCCTGGGCAAGTCGAAATGTGCCACGAATTTGGGAACTGTCGGGCATTTGAAACAGACATTCAGACATGTAACCCGACTGTACGGTAATTTAACTCCGCAGTCCGGCACTTGGTCACTTCATCGTCTCTCTAAAGGTGATGCAGCGTATGACTGTGTGCATGAGAGGTCGAACTAAAATTCTGTGGCGTGACTTGAGGTTGGCGCACACCTTCCTCGTGTTACTGGTGGCTGATTGAGTCTCAGTCAGGCCAGACAACACAATCGAAACATTTTTCAACTAAAAGGTCACGAGCAGCCACGACATCAGACTCTGAATCCTGTAGCGATGGGAACCAAAGTGATTGTGAGAAATACACTTGCGACAAAAGCTGTAGATGTCACATTTTGAACAGCATCAGCCAAAAGTTTGTGCACCCCTTCTAACTCCACGCTCGTTCCTGATGTTTCTTTCTCTCTGCGCTGTAACACAACGCTGAAGGCGTTTATCACCTGTAAACACACAATCATCTCCTCCGAACAGTTGATAGATATTGAGATGTACACCCGCTCCTTCTGCTCCGTGAAGCTTCATAACGCCTCTAATCTGAGGTGCTGCTTGAGGTTAATCGGTGATTTCTGAGGCTGGTGACTCTACATGAACGTCTCCTCTGCAGCAGAGCCAACGCTTTGCTCTCGCTTTCCTGTGAAGGTCTTCATGAGAGACGGTTTCATCATGGAGCTCGATGGGGTTCACACACGCACCGAACAACTGATTGTTGCTGATGCTGTTGGTTTTGTTGTTGTTATAAGTCTGTTACAAGCAGTTCATTACCTAACGCCATATCTGTTACTTCATAGTTCGGAAATTTCCAGGTTTTGTTCAAGAATTGAAACTTTTCTCCAAACTTTTACACAAAAGTCATCGCCGTGAGGAAGATTGTGATGTTATATATAACTGATATCATAAAGTCCGGATCTAACCGTTAACACGAACCAATAAACATTAGTGTTTATTATTAATAGCCCTTCAAACTAAATAAAATAAAAAACAAATGAAATAAATAAATAAACGAATTATTAAGGATAAATGAGCGTGCACAGTCGAGGCCTCTTGTTTCAACGGCTCACACGTCCATGGTTCGAGTCTGTTAGTCAGAGAAAACACAATCAACCTCGTGCCAGATGATGAGCTACTCTGATAGACGCAGTTTATTACAGCAAATCAGAAGACTGAGATAATGAGTTACTCCATAGTCCACATGTCAACACACACACACACACACACACACACACACACACACACCCTAACATGGATTGCAGAACAATGTGATTAATCATCAGCGTTCCTTCTGTCATGGCAGCAGTCAAGGGAGCTGAAAGACGCATAATTACAGCGTCGAGTGACAGAAATGACATCAGATACTCACTTTTACATTCTTCTATATCAGGAAATCTCCGACAGACTGTTGAGAAAAACCAAAAAAAACAAGCTCAGCATTTCCCTTAAATGACATTTTACTTTGCGTGACTGCAAATAGAGATGAAGTGTGTAGATGTGCACTTCCTGAAGACTCACACACACACACACACACACACACACACACACACACACACACACACTCACAGCACTCGATTAAAGTAGCCGTTAACACAACTCAGCAACGACATCAGTGTACCATAGCTGTTTATCGCTGCGTTGCTGTAAACAGTCCAGCGTTTAATGTGCCTCAAAATACTGAATCGTCTTGGTGCCTGGTGACGGTATAATCGTGTACCGTGTGTCTCGCATTACTCTAGTTCTAACGCTGCGCATGAGCAGTCTCTCTTCAGTCACCGCTCTCTTGTCTGTAACAGGAGCTTATCGGCTGGCGTATCAAAACCGCCACGAGCTCCTGAGGGATTTGCACTGCCACTGAAGTGTGTCCGCCACGGCCGCGGTGAAGCACGGGCTCACCTGAGTTCTGCTGTGGGTAGACGACGTCCTGAGACATGGTGTTTACTGTGACATTCACAGAGCTTCCCAGGAACACCCCGTCGCGCACCACCACCTCCATGGCCTGCACAAACAACGCAACGCCATCGTGTGAGGGTTTCGGCAGATGCGTGCATTCGGCGGTTCAACTCGCACACATTTCAGGATGTTTACGGTACAAAGTCGAAAAAATAAACATTTGCTACACAAAATAACAAACTCGGAGGAATTGCACCCGATCCCGCCGAGCAAAGGTCGTTTTGAGACGTGCAGCCGCTAATCAGTTGCAGTGACTCCGTCGAGCTCACCTGGGGTTCTTCACGGGTGTCCTCAGAGTCGGATTTCACAGTCAACTGGATCCTCATGCAGGAGGGAAGATTTGGCACAGAGGCGTAGCACAGAGTTACTGCAGCTGTAGTGAGAGAGAGAGCGCGAGAGAGCGAGAGAGAGAGAGAGAGAGAGAGTATGGTTAATGACACCCGCACATGTCCTCACTATTTTAGGCTCCACATAAAACCACTAAAAAGGCAAAAAGGTCAACGCTGCCAGTGAGAAAAAGTTGGCACACCCCTGCTCATGTCATTTTACAATTTTATAGTCCTGCAGAATAATGATAACAATAAAAATAAGTTTTTTATTATTATTATTATTATTATTAAATGATTATTGGTATTCCTGATAATAAATCTTTGTGTGCTCTCGACATGGTCTCGCTGTATCTCCTGAGGTCCACAAGAGAACTCCTTATAAACGGGAAATACTTAACAATTAAGTAAAAGCTGCCATATGATGCCAAATTTGTCTTTAATTCAAACTCAAGCGGCACAGACACGTGCACCGCACCGGTCAATGATTATTAAAAAAACATATTCAATAGCAATGTGCTTACATGGAGGCGTTGTCCGTGTGTTAATGAGGAGGCTTCAGACAGCAAACTGTGCATTTGGGTTTTCGGATACATCAGGTAGATCAGAAGTCAAAATGACTTTTATAACGTGTAACGTTTCCTACTGTCAATATGGGAATGACGTCACGAAAATGTAGAACTCTCAAAAGACCATATTATTCTTACTATTATTATCATTTGGTCAAAGAGACAACGGAAAAACAACCGTGAAAACGCCTGATCACGTGTCTCTGCTATTTCTTTGCTTATGTGACCCATTTTCTAATCTTTCGCTCAGTCATGTTTGCAATTTTAGTTAAAATTCAGCTCGTCATATCATCCAGGTTGTGATAAAAAAAAGGATGTTGCACTTTACTGCACAATCCTGAGCACAGTATATGTTTATTAAAAAAAAGGGAAGTGCAAAACAAACAAACAAACAAACAAACAAACAAAAAGAAAAATGGCTCTGAGCTTTCAGGCTTAGGTTAAGTTTTTTGATCTGGGTTCTTCTGGATATTACTTTATTGGTTTATTTATTGGACTTTTAAGTAAACCCTCCTCTGTGCAGCTCCTCCTGACCCTGGCCGAGAAAACACTGTCATGAATGTAGGCTATAAAAGATCGACGTGAAAAACACGGCTGCACTTTTACAAATTTACAAACATGTCGCTGTGCTTCGCGTGCTCACCCTCGGCTTCGTCTTCAGAGTCGTCTGATGTTTCCCCACTGACATCACTGGGGAGAATCTGAAGTTGGATTCTGATCAGGAGGCAGGCTTTATACGTCCTCGCTGCTGCGAGACAGAGGACCGGCTCCAGTGTGAAAGACAAAACTTCCACTGCGCTGAAGTCAGATGGTGGATCCACAAGGTTCTCATAAACGACTGTGCATGTCAGACCCTGTCACACACACACACACACACACACACACACACACACACACACACACACACACACACACAGATAAAATCTCTTTTTCATGTAAGTCACACACAACCTGCGACATTCCGACCCGGGACTATGCAAATTAAAAAACAACAGTCGCCTTGATGAGCGAAATACATTAATACCGGATTAAAACCTGACAGTGGAATTAATTCCTCTAGTGTCAGACGTTCCTGTAAGTCACTTCACAATTCCGGGACACAATAAACTAAACTAATTTTATAACTCAGTGCAAATCAAATGTCTTATTCTCATTTCTTGATGGCTTGGTGTTAAGTTCCTTGAACAGCTTGTGTTTGTGCAGCTCACCGGAGAGCAGGTGATGATGTCCTGCGAGTCATATGTCCTCAGATCTGCCGCACACAGACAAGCTCCGGCCAGCGCGAGGAACAGGGAGCTCCACGGCGAGGACATGGCTCGGCGCGTCCGCTTCCCTCAGCCTCAGAGCCAGAAAAGAAGAGAGCGATTAGAAGTTGTCCTCAGCTGGTAAATACTGAAATGAATGGCGCTCAAACTATGATCAATATCAGCATTTTTTATGTTACTATTGTGTGTGCTGGTGTACTGTGAGCAGAAAGTGAAAGCGCTTATATAGCTTTTCATTTTTATCTTTGCTGCAACTTAACATGAAATGTTTACTGTTTTCATCGGACCTTTCATGGATAATTAATTTTTACTACATGAGCTTATTATTATTATTATTACAGAGAACTGCATTGTGTGGTGTTGCTGCTCGTGTTTGCACATTTGCACGTGCACTTTATGTTTTAAAAAAAAATAAAAAAATAGTTTATCATAGCTAGTTTTGTTCATTTATGTTGTATGTAGCATCTTGGTCCTGGAGGAATGTTGCTTCATTCACTGTGTACTGAACTATATGGTTGGAACGACAATAAAAGCCTACTTGACTTGACGTGATCAGATATAATCTGCTAAATTTAATTCATACATATTTTCACACATTTCCTTCTCATTTCCTTTGATCCTTTTGATCCACTGCTGCGTGGCAACAATGACCACTGTTAAAAGTGCTACATAAACAAAATGTAATTGGAAAGAGCTACAGCTATAAATAAAATGATTATGACAAATATCATTACTATTATTTTTTATTTGAAATAGTGGAGTACAAATATTCAGATATTCTTTTAAACGATAAAGGCTAAAAGAGTTTTTTTTCCCCTTTTATTTATGCAACTGCAATCGATTTTCGCAACATCACAAGATACACAATATAGAAAAGAAGAGTAAGAGCAATTTGATATAGTGTGTAACTTTACACTTTTTTTTTTGTTTGAATTTGATACATCAGTTGCACACGGTTTATCTCAATCAACATTTAAATGAGTGATCCAGATGCAGAAAAATATCCCGCCCACTCTCAGAGGAATTCTAACCAGTCCCATCCCCTCTCAACACACAAAGCTGGTTAACCCAGTTATGTTGCTGCTGAAGAGCTTTCTGAGATATGCATGACATCATATTAAAGTGCTTCAACTTCCCTATGAAATGTCTTTTTCAATAGGTTAGGATTGTAAAAAACAATCAATCAATCAACAAAAAGCTGTAAATCATGATGTGTTGCGAACAGCAAAGCTCTGACCAGCACGAGGACCATCGAGCCTTATGGCAAGGACGTGGCTCGGCACTTTCACTTTCCTCAACCTCAGAACCAAACAAGAAGCGAATGACAACTACAACATTTGAATTAAGCTGTTATCTGGTGGTAATTACTGAAATGAATAACGCTCTTAATTTATGTGGACTGCTTCAAGTACCTCGGTGTTCACATCACGCAGGACCTATCATGGTCCTGTCACATCAACACCGTGGTGAAAAAGGCCCGACAGCGTCTCTACCACCTCAGACGCCTGAGAGACTTTAGACTGCCCTCCAAGGTGCTCAGGAACTTTTACTCCTGCACCATAGAGAGCATCCTGACGGGAAACATCGCATCCTGGTTCGGGAACAGCACCATGCAGGACAGACGAGCCCTACAGAGGGTGGTGCGATCAGCTGAGCGCATCATCCGAACTGAGCTTCCTGACCTGCACTCTGTCTACAACAAGCGGTGCTGGACCAAGGCCAGGAAGATCATGAAGGACCTCAGCCACCCCAGCAATGGACTGTTCTCTCTGCTGCGGTCTGGGAAGCGCTTCCGCTCCCTCAAGGCCAATACAGAGAGACTGAGAAGGAGCTTCTTCCCGCAGGCGATACGGTCTCTCAATCAAACCAACACACTGGACTAAACGCCTTTGCATTTTCTTGCACACACAGAACGGACAATTATGTCAATGCACATTGCACATATATGCACATATGCACATTTTGCACACTTCAAGGACTTCTTTTCACACCCCCCTCATCTCATTAAAAAACTACCTCAAGTTTTTTTCACAGACTATAGCCGTAATATATTACATCACATTCCACTTCTGACAAGAGCACATTCTTTCATACCTCAGATTTTATGTATATATATATATATTTTGTAACTTTGTTGGAATCTGTTTTATAGGTTCCTTTTGTAAAAATTATTTAAGGTCACGGAGCGATCGTATAAGCATTTCACTGCATATCGTACTGTGTATGACTGTGTATGTGACAAATAAAATTTGAATTTGAATTTATAAATCTGTGTCTTTTGTTATGTCACTATTGTGTGGACTGAAAGTGACAAGATATATAGAGATAAAATTATTATTCCCAAGATTATTATGAATAGATTAGGAGTTCGGGACAAATATTTGGATAACTGTTCTTCAAAATAAAAAGTTTTTTTTTTTTTGTTGATGTTGTTTAATTTATCACCTCACAAATAAAGAGTAAGATATACTTTGATATAAAATAGTGTACAAAGTTTAATTCTTTTGGTTTGCAGCAGAAATAGACTAAATTTTGATTCATCATTTGCGTACAGTTTATCTATTATAACTAGTGACCAACACTTACAGCGAGTTAATCACGTAATGGTTAGTATTTCATGTTAGTATTAGTGTACTGTGGACTGAATGTGACATATAATAATAAAAACATATAATAATAATAATAATAATAATAATAATAATAATAATAATTGTGTATTATTTGACTGTAGCTCTTGTCACATTCACACAATGAAAACCTTTTTTTGTTTGTTTTTTTATGCAGATGATCTCAACATCGCAAAAAGTGTAAACAACACACACACACACACACACACACACACACACACAATTTTTTTGCAGCTGAAAGAGTACATTTGATTACAGTTTCTCTGTATTAACATTTAAACACACACACACACTCACACACACACACGCACACACAGCTTTCTGAGACACGCACTACAAACTCGAACGTTTTTTTTTTTTTTGAAGTCAGGATTGTAAACAAAAACAAAACAACCAAAAACAAGAACATAAAGCTGCACATTATGAAACATATATATATATATATATTTCTCTTTGTAAGCCTGTGTGAGTAAAATGCCCCTGCTTTTGGTGTGTGTGTGTGTGTGTGTGTGTGTCCGAGATTTCACTTTCAGCTCGTATAATGAGGAAACACACGGGGCACGAGCACCAGCGGCTCGCGCTCAACAACAACAACAACAACAACAATAATAATAATAATAAAAACGAAATATAACTTGTTCCGAGATGTTACCGAAGTAAACAAACACGGTGTATTAACTATAATAATAACATTAGCGGTGTATTTGCGCACCATTTTGCGCTTACCTGTTGTCGCGCGCACGTCTCGAGCTGCGTTCCCAGGTGAGGTCGTGACGTCAGGATTCCCGGAAGGGGGCGTGTCTCATTCCTGAACTTCGGCTCAAACGCGCACGCTGTTGTCGTTGTTTCATATAAACAGGTAGTAAAACGCGCACACAACCCTCAGGACCGCATCGGAGATTCCGAACCTTAATACGCAAAAAGGTAAAACGTCCGTTATTAACGTCACCATCGCTATAACAACACTCGGTACTTTATTTCCATGGAAACGGGTGACGCAGTGAAACCTGAGGCCACACCCACGATGAGCCACACACACACACACACACACACACACACTCACTTCTACCTAGCACCTGGACCCAGACATGTTAGAAAGGTAGTTTGTTAGGGACTGATGTTGTGAGAAAACATGTACTAGGTATGTGTGTGTGTGTGTGTGTGTGTGTGTGTGTGTGTGTGTTACTGTAACTGTATTGCATAATCACTCTCAGAGGAGACAGGCCCAAATCACACTTTACACACCAGTACTGGATTTACAGTGTCATTTTTGTGGCTTTGTTGTAACGTGTTGTTTACATAGTTTCAGAAGGGCAGCTATGATTACGTAATAATAATAATAATAATAATAATAATAATAATAATAATGGTTATTATTATTATTAGACTAAATATGACTTTCCTTAGCAGGAAGGGAACAAACTTGGTTTAATGCTAAACTAAAAGCCAGTCAACCATTAAAGGGATCTTTACACTGAATCCTTTCAAACCTGTCAGTGTGTCGAGTTTAATCCAGTTAATCATTAAACATGAAATACAAAGAGTGTGAAGTACCCATTTTTTCCCCCACTTTTATTTATGACCTGATACAGATGGCTGTGTTGGCACTGCGAATATATATGATACACTGTGGTGATGGTTCCATCTAACATGCCACCCGGCACATCGGACAATGGATATGCTCTATATGCGTCATTTCTGTGGCAGTTACTTACAGGGTCAGGTAATCAGATACACCTGATTGTGTCTGAGCACTTGTGGGTGAGGAACCATGCTCAACAGTCCAACAGTGGCAACCTGGCGGCGTCGGGTCTCAAACCAGGGACCTCCTGGTCAGCCGTTCAACACCCTAAACATCGGGCCACCCATGTTGCAGACTTAGGACATGAGGGCACACACACACACGGAGACATGCCATTGTACAACACATTACTGTATGAGTACAAACAAGGGTGTATCGTTCGCTCTGTGCAATGTGCTGACCCACTGGACTCATATTATCTGGGTGGTGGTTTATCATCAGGACAGCAGTACAAACATTATACTGCAATCACTGTTGTTTAAACACCTTATTGCAATCGACTGAACATTTCCAGAAACCAAAACTGCCAAAGACGATTACTGAGAAATGTGTATGGAAAAAAATCTCTTTTTTTTTTTTTTTGTCCCCACAGACTGTGTTTGGACCATGGAGGGTGGAGACAATTAATTTTAACCAGCTGAAGTACAGTCAATATTGGTGTTTATACTGATTCCCTGAAGGCACGATTATTGTACATTTTGTTCTACAGCCATTTGTGACTTCAGTACAGACATCATTAGCCTTTAGGTGATAATACGTTTTTAATTACAAATAAATGTTCAAAGTATGTAAAAAGGAATGCTTTATTTAGAAGCGCAAATTTAAAGATTCTTTAACAATCATAACACATGTATTATTTGCATATATTATATTACATATACAGTCTAATATTTGAAGAATAAACACGACTGACACAGAGTTGAAAAAAGCGACGCTAGCAAAAAGCAACAGGTTTTGCGAAAAGGGATGTAAAGCGATGACTATTTAATCAAAGTAGCGTTCACATACTGTAGGAGAGCAGTGTAAAAGATTACTGTCATGTGATTTTCATGTAAAAAGGTGATGTTTATTCTTGAATAAATAAAATGTTATTTTTATGTTCATTTTATTTTTTCGAAAAATTGGTGTGATATAAGAAAAATAAAACACTTTGGGATGTGAGTTTATAAGAAACTAATCAACATCACGGTGGTAACAGTAGCTCTGCTTTGTCTTACTGCTGTACCTACTGGAGTTCACATACCTTTCCAGATAGGACTGGAAATGCAACACAGATGCTGTCTACAGGAAAGTAGAGACAGAGTACACTCTCTGTTTCTTAAGAAAAATGAAGAACAACAAAGGACGTTACAGGAAGTCCTTTTGACTGCAGTTAGACTTTACAATGACTCTGCTCTGTTTTATGGATTACTCATTATTTAATTACAATAAACAAACGTACACATTATTGCATACATTATTGCATCAGACTGTCTGTCTGTCTGTCTGTCTGTCCAGCCAGCGTGTCAGAGTGTCAAAAAAACAAGCAAAACTGGTTGGACAGAATTTAGTGAAACTATGGCAGTACTTAGATACTTAGGTATTTGCTTAGGTATTTTCATAAATTAAAGCAAATGTTGAGTAGAAGTTATGAACAGTTATATGGCAGATTTAATAATTTAAATATTAGCTAAAATAATCTGAGCAGTTGAGGGTTAAGAGGGTTAAGCTACTGTCTCAATGTAAACAAACACCTGCACCAATAGATATTAATGAGAAAAAATAAAGTGAATGTTTTGACTGGGATTAGTTCAGATTCTCATTTTGGCTGAAATAACAGCGCTGAAGTGGTAGAAGTGAATTTTATATACAACGCCGGAGTCGTTTTAAGACAAAACTTCATCTTTATCTGATCGACTTTTTCCATTTCTCATCTGTGATTCTCTCTCCGATTACCGAACAGCGAGTGTGTTTGTCTGAGCACTAAAGAAGTACAACTTAGTGTAAACAAGGCGTCAGATACTCGACCTTACAGAATGTGATTTCTGTCTATTAATAAGTGAGACAGAGAGTTCTGCTGTACAGAGAGACACACACATGGACGTGGACTTCAACCTCTAATAATAATAATAATAATAATCATAATAATAATATCAGTGATTACATTAAAGATCAGCAGATTACTATTAGATTTAACATTTTAACTCTTTCTACAAACACTTTTCCTGTCAACGACGCAAACTTACCCTTACAAAAAATAACTTCAGTTTTCAAGTGTCAAAACTGCAGTTTTCTACATATGCAGTACATATGCAGGAAGCGCAGTAATTTGGACACGAATTTACTGCATTTTTTCTTAATTTTGCAGTAATACTTCAATAACTACTGCAGTAATACTGCAATAATCCTGCAATATAATGCAGTAATACTGCGATACTACAGTTAATATTAAACAGCTACTGCAGTTAAAATAGTAGTTGTACTGCAAATAAAATGTACGGGTGCATGCAATTTGAATAAAGCTGAAAAATTACTTACAGTATTTCTATAATCGAAATGTGTGATGTCGTGTAATACAACTACATTACAACAACATTATTGCAATTCATTTTATTATTTAATTAAAAAATAAATAAATAAAGCAACACACTTAAAGCATTAAAAACACCAAAAACAGACCATGAAAGCACTTTAACACTTATCAATATCACTGTTGAACAGTGCTGCTGCTAGGAGACGCTGCTGTCAATCAGTGTATGACTGGTCAAGTATGTGAATATATTACAAGGCTTGAGGTGTGCAGCTGGAAGCCTGGAAAGGTTTGACGCCCCTTCATTCTTCAACTTTGTTTGAATAAACACTTTCACCTTCCCTTCCTTCACTTTAAAGGCATTCTTGAAAAGCAAACAGCAAGACAAATATTCATTACGAGGTGAGTAAAAAAAACACATTTGAATAATTAAAATGAAATCATTCCATATATACTCAACATTACATGTTTTACTGAGAAACAATCTATTTCTGTCATTATGTCCTAAACTATTGCTAAATAATGGCTCGAGTTTGCTGTTTTTGATAGCAACCCTGTTAATTAATTAAGATTTCAGAATGTAATGTGAATGTGAGGACTCTGGCATTGGTTTAGAGATTCAGACTTATAATCACTCTGGTTGATTATATGTGGAATGACCAAATATTATTAAAATATTAACTCAATTTACTCACCTCTAACAGCTGCTGTTTGTTGGGCTGGGAGGGTCCCCTTAGTGCCATGTGCGGAGTTTGAGGCTTTGCGGATTCTATTAACAAAAGACAACAAATAAATCAAATGCTTATCAAGAAGAAACCTCAGAGAAGTGTTTTGTTGTCCGAATGAGCACCACTGGATTCATAAAAAGAAAGTGGACCATTGGTAGACTGTGTGAGATTTTAGATAATCCTGTAATATTTTATCAGGTAAAATCCAACCACACTTTTGTTCCACAGAGTGATGTCCACCTCTTGACGTCTTTCTGAAACATGAAGACAAACAAGTTTAAGACTGACTAAGCAAAAATATAAATGTTTTTGTATTCTGAGAACCCCACACCCCACAAAAAAATCTTATTACGCACCCAGCCAAATCTGAATGATTAACAAAATTGGTCACAAACTTAAAATTTGTTTTTTGTAAAGGAAAATAAAGGGATGAGAAAAACAGTTTCCTACCAGGAGTGAAGTCTGCGCAGGGTCTAATGCTGACCTCTTGGCCTTCTCCCTCTTCCCCTTTCCCAGAGTCTGCTCTGAGGTGATCAGAGGAACACTGGAGAGGAACACAGTCCTCCTCTCGATCTTCTCTCTCGTGTGAGGGCTGATGGACGACTACAGAAACAAACACAGGGCGTTTACAGCCGAATCATTTTTACTCACATTGTGTAGTGTTACACATTAAGAAATCAACTCGCACTTATATGGTCTATAGTTAAACTGAGCTATACATTTATAACTGAATCCAATGCTAGCAGTCGGCTACCTCAGGTTAACCTAGCTAGCATGCTAACAGTATAGCGGTTAACATTAGAAAACACGCACACATTTAGGACAATGCCATTAACACCGCATAGCGATAGAATACAATAACTAGTTAAATAACTTTATATATTGTAAAATAATAAAAGTGACTGATGTGACAGGGCCATCGCTCAGGTTCGGCTGTGTTCCTCCTCCACAAGACGACACGCCCCCTTTCTAGATTCTTCCAACTTTGAAATTCTCATCATGATTTAATTCTGATATGTCGCGAATGTGTACCGTTTTATCAATAATAAAGTCTATAAGAGAGTTATAGTACTCCATCCTGTCTGAGTTCCTCAATAACGACATACACAAACCGTTAGTGTCTCTGTCTCGGCGTTTATGAGCTGTCGTTTCGGTCAGCGCGCGCATCTCTTAATGAACGAGAACCGTGTTCAAACTCTGTCTGAGGATTAGATGTGATCTTGTAATCTTATTGGCTGGTGAGGACAAATCGTACAGTGGTGCATATTTAAGTACGTCTCAGTTTTGCACTGGAAGAGTATAAGAGGAAGACGTTATTGTTTTCCTCGCACACACGCTATCTGCTTCTACCTGCTCCCAACTGCTTTCTGTTTGCCTGTGCCTGAAAATAAGATGACCCTGGCATTCAGAAGTCAGAATCACAAACTACAATTGAGACACACATCACTTCACGGAATGAATTTAGTAGGATCCTATATTTCTTGAAGCAAACTATAAACACAATAATAATAATAATAATAATAATAATAATAATAATAATAGAATAACCTAGTTAAGGACTGCAGGATTCAGTGCAGGATTAACTGTTCAATAACTACAAAGTTACAGAAGAATATTTTAATACAACTACATTCCAACTGCATTTAACTGAAACAGTACTGAATAAATAGTATTTCATTGTACTTTACAAAACTGCAGTATAACTGCAGTTTTTATCCCAGGAGCTGAAGTTATTATTATTATTATTATTATTTTACAATGGACAACGTTACAGAATCATATTTCAATACAACTGCACTGGACTGCATTGTACTTCACAAAAACTGCAGTAAAACTGCAGTTTCCCCCCAGAAACTGCAGTTATTTTTTGTACATTTTGCACACTTACATTCGTACAGTATAATAGTAATATAGCAATATTACACTGTTGTATTTTCCAGTACTGTTGCTTTAAGAAATGTGGGCGGGGCCTCAATAACAATTTTAACGGTCATCCAGGAGCGCGTGAGTTGCTACAGGAAACAGACAAGTCATTAGATTAAAAAAAAAAAAAAAACTGGAGATAAAAACATATAAGTACTTAAAATTAATTGTTATAAATTTTGTCTTAATGTATTTTAGAATTATGTGTTTCATAGAAATGTCTGAAAATGGAAAATATGTAACTTACGACATGTCAAGAGTTTATAAAAAATAAATATGAGACTTTTTGAGGAAAAAATGGCGCACAGCATCGAAACACATAACGAAGAGGAACAAGACAGAGCTCAGGGGACATGTCCACCGCCAGAGAGAGACAGAGACAGAGAGAGAGAGAGAGAGTCTGTCTGCGCTGGTAAGCTTTTTTCGTGTTAGCTCACTGGCTAACATAGGATGGAGCTTTTGATGAACGAGATTCAAAGAACCGAGTCACTTAAATGATTCAAACTTCCATCACTAATTCATACACCCTTCATTTTCTAATATAATGTCACCGATAATATTAGGCAGGGTAGCTAATATGCTCATAGTTAAAAAAAAAAAAATCTTTATGCTAGCTTCTATTTTATTAGCTACATTGATTGATTGATTGATTTTAATTCAAAGCAAATTTAGTGGGTTAATCTAGTTATGTTAGGTGTAGATTTAATTTAGGTGGCATATTGGCTTGTTGGTTAGCACCGTCGCCGCGCACCTCCAGGGTCCAAGGTGTGATTTCCACCTCGGGTCTGTGTGCGTGGAATGAGGGCGTGTGTGCCCTCCTATATGGATTGGCACCCCGTCCCGGGTAAAGCAGTATAGACATGAAGCGAGTAGGGATAAATTTAGCATGCATGATTACACGATTAATAATACATATTACATTATGTTAGATTCATATTTTAGTAGATTGCCCTTGCTTGTGATTCAAGTGGTTAGTTTGAATTAGTAAGCCTGGACATGTCCTTTTTTGTTTCATATTGGTTTTGTTTGTTGGCTGAAAGTGGTTCATACTCCTATGGGTGTTTAAGTCAAAACGGGACTTTTAATTGTGCAGAAAAACAGAACACGTTTCTAAGAGTAAAAACTCTCTTTATAATCCCCTGCTACACTAATGTACTTACCGCTAGTGTCTGCATAGCATCAAAATAGGACGTTTTCTCAGTATGCCGGAGCCAAAATCAGACTGCAGTGCTTCACATCTTAAACCGGCCTCCCAGGAACTCCTTTAATGGTGCAAAAATGTGAAAATGGCCTGGAGTGAGGTCAGGACTGTCCGGTGGATGTGGCAATAACTCCCAGCCGAGTTCCTGTAATGTGCAGGTGGTTAATGATTTTGTGTTCCCACAGACAGATATGTGTCTTCCCCAATTTGGCAACAAGTTCTCCATCTATACCCATTGCTGAAGTTTCACTGGAATCACCGCAATGGGCTCTGAGCCACCTTGCCCGGGATCGCCATCGATGTATGGCATTCGCACCATTCTAATGTTTTACTTCGGCTAACATCACTGTACTGTGCTTGAAGTGTCCTGTAAATGTCAATTGGTTTTATATTTTCAATCAACATAAATTATCAAATTAAGTCCCGGTTTGACTTGAACACACTATTTTGTATAGTTTAAATATATAATTTAAAATATGAAGGACACATGCTGCATTAATGTAACTGGAAATATAGATGCAGGTAAGTTCAAATATTGATGCAAAATACATAATACACACTGCATTATTGCATGAATGAATTTAGAAATGTAGATTCTGGTAAATTCAAATGTTGATGTATGATATAAAGTATGCTGCATTGCTAAATGAATGTATTTGAAAATGTACAGTTGAGGTGAATTAAAGTGTTGATGCAACATAGAAAGTAAACATATTTTGCATTAATCTAATTTGATTTTCAAGTGTTGATGCAATATATAAATATTTCATGTTGCTTTGCTGCATTATTATATTTGGAAATGTAAGCTAACGAAGTTAGTGTTGATGCAATATATAAACAACACAGGGTGCATTGTTACATTAATGTAATTTGAGTTTTAAATACACATTAATGTAATTTTAATTGTAAACGCAAGTCCAAATGTTGAAGCAATATCTAAATAACAAATGTTGCTTTGCTGCAATATCCTTATTGGAAACAAAGGAGGTTAGTGGTGATACAATATTTATATATAAAAAAAAGTGTTGCATTGCTGCATAAATGTAATTGAAAATTTTGATGCAGGTAAGTTCAAATGTTGATTTAATATATTATTGCATTAAAGCAATTAGGAATGTGAATGCAGGTAAGTTATAGTGTTGATGCAATATACTGTATAAGGAACACATGCTGCATTAATGTGATAGATATTGTAAATGCAGGTAAGTCTAAATGTTAATGCAATATATAAAGAACACATGCTGCTTTGCTGTATTAATGTCATTTTTGACAATGTCAAGTTACGACAGGTGAGTTTATAACCTTGATTGTGAAATTAATGTTTCATCCTATACAAATTAGTTTCTGGGTCATTAACATTGCCTGTACTTGAAACTTCAGGCTTTCTTTAAGACTTGAGCCATTTGAGTCCAAAGTTCTGTGCAATTGGTGAAGTGTGAAGGCTTTGTCCTGAAACTCCAGAAAACAGTGGTCTGTGTCTTACTTTAACTGATCACCAGCATGGTGTTAGTTGTGGACGCTATCCTTGCTTACCATTGCATGCTACGTAACTTGATTGATTCAACTTGTCAAGTTACTTATTGTTCCTGCTTTCATTACCCTGGGAAAAGGATGTTACTCTTCCTGATATCTAAAACCAGATTTTCACAGGACTGGAGCACCGTAATTAATTCATCATTTTGGCATAAGCTCTTGCACAGAGCTTTGTGAAGAATGCATGTACCCTGCCAGGCTGTATGACTAAATTCCCTCATAAAACAGCAGCTCCTTATTTGCTGATATTCCTGCATGATTGCATGCCATACGTCTAAAATGTGGTGTATAATGTATGGAAACCTCGTTCCCAAATGTATTCAGCTCAAAGATGAAAATGCCCTGTTTTAAAACAAAATCAGTCTTGATTATGTCACAATAGTGATAAGAATTTGGGCTCATTTCAGGGAGTCAGTTCATTCAGCTCTTAATTGGACAAGTGACATTATGACCAGTAAATGTTCCTCTTTGGCTGATGCTTGTTTCATAAAATGACCTTTCTTGGCATTGCCTCTCATACATTTAAATAATTGTAAAATCAACAAGTAACAAATGTGTACAAATTCCCGCGTCAGTGTTCTGATGTTTCTCTGCCTTATTAAGTAAATTAAAATGTGTATGAGACCATTGCTGTCATGCTGCCTCATACAGGGAGCTGACAAGTCAAAAATATGACCCAAACTAACGCAGCCCAAATACTGATAATATATTTCGGTGAGAGTGAATTTTCCAGGTTTAAAATTTCACTTAAAAAATAAAAAATATAATTGATGTTATGATGTTACCTTTTTTAAACACCACCTTTAAAAGCTTTTTATTGTGAAATCTATGTACAAAGGTCTCTTTGCATGTCCTCATATAATACAACAACCAAATGAATATAAAAAGATACAACTTCATTCCTTAAATAGGCTTTTGAGGTTGTTTTTATGTGTAAAAGAGCTTATATTTTGTCATGCACACTCGTAACACGACCGGCACTAGGACCCGGAAGTAATACGGTCGGGTTTTCAGGAAGCATAAAAGGAGACATAATGGCGCTTCACATTGCTCAGTCATTGAGTTCGCCCATGCCTTACCTGACGCTTTGCCGACTATTCTGTGAGTACTCACCTATTTGGGTTGCTTCTTTGATTGAGTGTGTGTTGCTAGAACGCGGATTTATTTGTGTAGATCCTAGCTCTTCGTGTAAGAGAGTTCTTAGATAAATTGCGTGGTTATCCTGCCTACTCGTGTTGCTTCCGCGTTTGGGTTTACCATCCACGCTACACGGGCTAACTGCTAAGGCTTCTGTGCTTACCCTACTATAGCTCGTGACAGAATGACTGAGCCAAAAGCAGTAAACCCAGCGGAGTTTGCTCGCCTCTGTGATGTGGTTGACCAGCATGCCGAGCTGATCAATAAGCTTCGTGGAGAAGTCGTGTCTCTCCAAAAGGACCTCCAAGACGTCGCGGCTTTGCGCCGCGAGGTGGCGGAGCTACGGCAGGAGAACGCGACCCTCCGTGGGGCGGCTGCTCACTCGGTTGTTGCCACGCCCATCGCAGTGGCTGCGGCACCGCCTCCCCACCCCCCTTCTGATGTTTTCATAGCTCTACCGGATAAGTGGGATGGCACAGATGGGAAGTGCAGTGTCTTTCTAACTGCATTGGATCTTGTGTTTGAGTTTAATTCCAGCAAATACTCCACAGACCGACTGCGTGTTGCGCTTCTCGTTTCGTTGCTATCCGGGCAGGCAGCTGAGTGGGCCACGGCGGTCCTCAGATCAGATTCAGACACGGCCTACTCATACGGAGAGTTCACCCATCAACTGAAACTAACATTTGAACATCCTGCTGCTGAGGTGGAGACCGACACCAAATTATATCATCTGCGGCAGGGAGGGTCGTCCGTGAGTCGCTACACAGCGGACTTTCGTACTCTAGCCGTGCAGACCACCTGGGGAGACGCCGCCCTCCGGACGGCCTACTACGAGGGACTGGCCTCACGGATTAAAGATGAACTCGCCGGGCGAGAGATTCCCGCCACGCTGGAAGGACTGATTCAGCTCGCCCTTCGCATTGACCAGCGCCTGTTCTCTCGTCCGAGGCCAGCCCCCCGGACCCTGCCACCCACTACATCACCTTCATACCCTCACGCCCCGGTTCCTGAGATGCGTCCCTCTTTCACCACCACCGCCATGGCACCTGTCGGACCTCCACCTCCCGCCGTGGTTAACACCGGAGCTGGGGAACCCATGCAACTAGGACGCGCCTCCTTGACCGCTGCAGAACGGGAACGACGCTTCAGAAAAGGGCTTTGCGCCTACTGTGGGTCAGCGGCGCACCACAGGGCCCTCTGTCCACTTCGCCCGGGAAACGCTCAGGCCCGGTGAGCAAACGGGGCAGTTCACCGGGCCCCCTCCACCTCTCGGTCACGACACCCCATAATTCCCGTCTCACGGTCAAAGTACACCTCTGGTTTGGCCACAAACGGGTCGGAAGTACTGCGTTCATCGATTCCGGTGCCGCAGGTAACTTTATTGACTCTTCGTTTGCCAAAGAACTAGGAGTGGAACTTGAGGTGTTATCCCAGCCCGTTCGTATCACCTCTGTCGACGGTCGGCCCCTTTCCTCCAGCCCCATCACCACTCAGACTCAGCCGCTCACCCTTGCCATCGGCCAACATCATGAACGGATCCAGTTCCACCTCACCTCCATTTCATCACCACCCATCATCCTCGGACACCCCTGGCTGCTCCAACATGACCCCCTCATCTCCTGGACGCAGAACCGGATCCTGCAGTGGGGGCCGACCTGCACCGAACTCTGCCTGCGGGGCCCGGCTGGGACGTGTTCTAGGGAGTCCGAGGCACCCGATGTCGACACCAATGCCATCCCCGTCATCTACCGAGACCTGGCTGAAGTATTCTGCAAGAGACGAGCCACACACCTTCCTCCTCATCGCCCCTATGACCTGACAATTGAACTTCAGCCGGGCTCGGTCCCCCCCCCGCGGCCATCTTTACTCCCTCTCCGCCGATGAGACGCAGGCGATGGAGAGATATGTTTCTGACGCCCTTCGCCACGGCACCATCCGGCCCTCCTCCTCGCCTGCCGCCGCGGGGTTCTTCTTTGTAAAGAAGAAAGGGGGCGACTTACGTCCCTGTGTCGATTATCGGGGGCTTAATAACATCACCATTAAGAACAGACACCCTTTGCCGCTTACCAACTCAGCCCTGGACGCCCTCTCTGGTGCCACCATTTTCACAAAGTTGGACCTCCGGAGCGCCTACAACTTGGTGCGCATCAGGGAGGGCGATGAGTGGAAGACGGCTTTCATCACCCCTACTGGACACTACGAGAGCTTGGTCATCCCATTCGGACTCTGCAACGCACCCGCCGCCTTCCAACAGTTCATCAATGATGTCCTTAGGGACATGCTAGGGCGGTGGGTGTTCGTTTACCTAGACGACATACTTATTTATTCACGCACCGCCGAGGAACACACCCAGCATGTCAGAGCGGTCCTTAAGAGATTACTCGCCCACCAACTGTACTGTAAGTTGGAAAAATGCGCCTTTCACGAGCGCTCCACCACGTTCCTGGGTTTTGTCATCTCGCCCCAGGGTGTGGCCATGGACCCACAGAAACTGGAAGTTGTGCGTCACTGGCCCCTACCCAAGACCCTCAAGCAACTTCAACGGTTTCTCGGGTTTGCGAACTTCTATCGTCGCTTTATCCGGGACTACAGTACGGTTGCCGCCCCTTTAACCGCTCTGACTCGACCCTCTTCTCATCACTTCAGCCTCAACCCTGCCGCCATCACCGCCTTTCATGACCTGTGCCACCGGTTCACCAACGCCCCAATTCTACTGCACCCAGACGCAAGTAAACCATTCGTTGTGGAGGTGGACGCTTTGGATGTGGGCGCCGGGGCTGTTCTCTCTCAACGAGGTCCAGACCAGAAGCTACATCCCTGTAGTTTCTTTTCCAAAAAATTTGACCCCACTCAGCAGCGATACGGGGTAGGGGACCGCGAGCTGCTGGCCATAAAGTGGGCTTTGGAAGAATGGCGACACTGGCTCCAGGGCGCCAGAGAGCCGTTCATCGTCTGGACCGACCATCAGAACCTGATCACCATCCGCAACTTAAAACAGCTCAACCCGAGACAGGCGCGGTGGGCACTATTTTTCGAACATTACAACTTCCACCTATCCTACCGCCCGGGGTCCAAGAACACCAAAGCTGACGCCCTCTCCCGACAACACGAAGAGGACGTTCCCCGGGCAGACCCCGCGCCTGTCATCACACCCACCAAGATCATTGCACCACTTCACTGGGAACTGGAAACGAGGGTTCGCCGTGCACAGGCGATGGAGACCGCACCGGCAGGTGTGCCACCTGGGCGACTCTACGTGCCAAAAACTGTAAGGACCGAGGTGTTGCAATGGGGTCATTCCTCGCCATTATCCGGACACCCCGGCACCAACCGCACCCTGCAATTCATCAGACGTGCCTTCTGGTGGCCATCTATGGCGAGTGATGTCAAAGAGTACGTCCAGGCATGCCCAGTGTGCGCCAGGTCCAAGAATACCAACCAACCGACACCGGGGGAACTCCAACCACTCCCCGTTCCCCATCGGCCCTGGACGCACATTGCCGTCGACTTCATCACGGGCCTGCCGGCCTCCGAAGAGAAGAACACCATCTTAACTATCGTCGACCGGTTCTCCAAAGCCGTGCACCTGGTGGCCCTCACCGGACTCCCGTCAGCCAAAAAAACAGCAGAGCTGATTTTAGAACACGTAGTCCGACTGCATGGGTTCCCAAAAGACATCGTCTCGGACAGGGGCCCCAGTTCACCGCCCGGTTCTGGAAGGCCTTCTGCTGTCTGATCAATTCCACCTGTAGTCTATCCTCTGGTTATCATCCCCAGACTAACGGTCAGACGGAGCGGACCAACCAACAACTGGAGCGCTACCTGAGATGCTTTGTTGCCGATCGCCAGCGCTCCTGGGCCCGCTACCTCCTATGGGCTGAGTTATCTCACAATCTCCATGTCTCTTCAGCCACCAATCTCAGTCCATTTGAGGTATGCCACGGTTTCCAACCTTCGATGTTCGATCATCAGGAACCGGAGGTTGAGGTGCCGTCAGCCCAACAGTTGGTTCGCCGGTGTCGACGGCTGTGGAACCAAGCAAACGCCGCCATCCAACAGGCCAACAACCGCTACGCCACTCAACATCGCCGTCGACACCCGCCGGGACGATTGTACAATGTAGGTGACAAAGTATGGCTTTCAACCAGAAACCTTCACCTTCACACAGAATCTAAAAAGCTATCACCCAGGTTCATCGGTCCATACCGCATTACCCTCCGTATCAATCCTGTCACCTACCGGCTCCAGCTGCCTGCGGCGCTCCGGATCCATCCGGTATTTCACACCTCCCAGCTCAAACCATTCATCACTTCACCAATGGTTCCCCCCACCCACCCTGCTCCTCCTCCCCGTATCATTGAGGGTGGTCCCGCCTACACCGTTCGCCGGATCCTTGACTCACGTCCTCGGGGCAGAGGGCTCCAGTACCTGGTGGATTGGGAAGGTTACGGTCCCGAGGAGCGATCTTGGATTCCGGCTCGGTTCGTCCTAGACCCCGAACTCATCCGGGACTACCGTCGTCGGGTATCCTCCACCCCAGGACCGTCGAGAGTCGGTCCTGGACAGGGGGGTACTGTCATGCACACTCGTAACACGACCGGCACTAGGACCCGGAAGTAATACGGTCGGGTTTTCAGGAAGCATAAAAGGAGACAAAATGGCGCTTCACATTGCTCAGTCATTGAGTTCGCCCATGCCTTACCTGACGCTTTGCCGACTATTCTGTGAGTACTCACCTATTTGGGTTGCTTCTTTGATTGAGTGTGTGTTGCTAGAACGCGGATTTATTTGTGTAGATCCTAGCTCTTCGTGTAAGAGAGTTCTTAGATAAATTGCGTGGTTATCCTGCCTACTCGTGTTGCTTCCGCGTTTGGGTTTACCATCCACGCTACACGGGCTAACTGCTAAGGCTTCTGTGCTTACCCTACTATAGCTCGTGACATATTTTGAGTTTGTGTGGATGACTGAGGTCTGTGACACTGTAACAACTAGAGCTGTGAGTCAGAGGTAGACTGATTCAGTTAGATTCAGCTACTAGGTTTTGTCCTATATTTTTATCTGTCTATGTTGTGAGCAGTCAATACAGTTTATTTTGATAAGTTAACTTATAACTTATAATAATGCAAGGCAGTGTATTACATTACTTTTAGTATTTTTAATACTTCAGTTTGCTTTGACTTAAAAACAATATTTGTACTGTCAATGCCTTGCCATAGTTTCTACAGACCCGTTCCTTAGTTACAGCTGCTTTCTCATGTTTAAGAAATTGTCTTGCCTCTATTGAGCTCATAGTGTATTTACTGCTTAGATAAGTTGCTTCCAGTGTACGCACACTAATGCGTACATGAATGTTATCACAGATTATTTTGACGCACGCACTCATTCTCAGGTCTTAATTAAGCTCTGCAGCTTGCTCAGCCTTATCAGATCCTCTTCAAACATTAGCCAGTGCTTGTATGAAATAAAGGTCTGGGTAGATTAGGAAGGCATTGGTTAGCTGTACGGCTAGCTGATTCAGAGAAAAAAACAAAAACATAAATTAATTTCACCAGTAGCATATGGCATCAAACACCATCTGAGTACACCTGTTGTAAACTGGATGTAATGTAAACATGCGAGTGTTGGAGATGAGTGTAGGTTCACAGGTACCCAGTAATTTGCCTTATCGATGATATTATTAAAGATTTAATTATCAAGAAATTTATTTTTACCAATATTTGTTGCTTAAATTTAACTTCTCTGCCTTTTAGAATATTAATCCTTAAAACATGTTAGGTATTTTAAATGAAGCTACTTCTTGGCACTACATTCTTAGAAAATTTCATATTTAAGTTCCTTATTTGCCCAAAATGGTTGTATTAAAAATGCTTTCTGATAGGATCACTTTGTTGCAGGGTTCTACATTGATCCTTTAATGGTTCCCTAGCATTATATAGTATGATAATAGCACATGACCATGACAAAATCACTCTCGGCCAGGAATGTTGGACACTGCAGTATGTGCAAAGCTGACATTGTCTGTCATGCACATTTGTTATGCACAGCTGAGCAGACAGTACGTTGACCTTCTGGATGCTCACTTTATGTACACATATACACACTGACAATTTACACATTTCATCTTTTTCTTATTTTGAGTTGTGGGTTTGCAGACTTTTTTCCATATAGCATCTGCAATACTGTGCTAATTTATATAAGATACAATTGCATTCTGTCCCAGGATCAATAAAGTCAATCTATCTACTAAATTTCATTTCAGTGGACTAGTTATCTTGTTAGCTAGCTAGGCATGGCGTGCCATTTTGCTTGAAGCAAGTAAATGGTGTTCAGAATGTCTCTTGCAGCTGTCTAATCAGGCAAGTGAAAAATAAATGTAATGTTTTAGTCCCTTCTGCTGTGTTAAAAAGTGGTCTTTGATTGATTTGATTCTGTCAAAAAAAAGTCTGTTCCTCAGTTCCTGACTTGGCAATTTTTCCGAGGCTCTGTCCCGGGGGCTTGCCGATTAATCAGAGGCTTTATTTCTGGGGTTGTCGGTTAATCAGAGGCTCGTTTGGTGTTTGCTGGGGGGCTTGTTGATTAATAGGTGGCTTGGTTCCAGGCTTGTCATTTAAACAAAGGATATGTTCCCCTGAGTTGTTGATTAAGCAGAGCATGTGGGCCCGGAGTTAATCAGAGGCTGTGCAGTTTGAAATGTCAGTCGATTAGATGCTGTGTATCCAACTGTGTTAGCATTGATGGTAAATTTCTAAATGCTTTACTGACGTTTTTGAACAAGATTTTAATATCAGTTTTCTTAATATTGTAAATTTTCTGCACATTTAACATTAATTGTTTAAGCTTTAATAAAGTTTTACAATTTCTTGCTGACGGTTTGTTTATGCTTGGGTTCAGACCACGATGTAGACCACGATGTAGACCACGATGTAGACCAAAGACCCTATGTATTTGGCCTGTTGTCTTTTCAGAATGCTGCTGCTAGAGAAAATTAATATTGGACTAGATTTTTGCTAGACCTAGCACATGTCTAAAAAAAACTTAATTTAAAAGCTGATATCTTAATAAGTTCTGTTGCGTAATTACATCGTGTGAAAAAATTAGGACACCCTATGAAAACCTGGGTATTTTGTAACATTTCTTAATATATGGATATTTAATCTCAATGTTAACAATACTGAGAGATAAAAGTAATAAAGTAATATAACTAAACAATTAAAGCTGAAGAAAATACTTTTAAAGATCCTGTGTAAATGTAATCTACAAAATGCATATTATAACTGAGGAAAAAGTTAGAACACCCTCACATTTAATCCCACTTGAAATGGCTGAAATCACACACAGGTGGATCACACCAGGTGCACATGATTAGTAGATCATAATTACTCAGCATTTTGAATTAGGCTTGCCCTATTTAAACCTCAGACATATATATTGGTGTGCTCCTTATTGTTGAAGTGAGAGTGAGCACCATGGTTAGAGCAAATGAGCTCCCTGAGACCTTCAGAAAAAAATTATATCAGCCTATGAGTCTGGTAAGGGATTTAAAAAGATCTCAAAAGATTTTAAAATCAGTCATTCCACTGTCCGGGAAATAGTCTACAAGTGGAGGGCTTTTAAAACAACTGCCAACATGGCCAGGTCTGGTCATCCCAGTAAGTTCACCCCAAGAGCAGACCGCAAGATGCTAAAAGAGGTCAACAAAACCCCTAAAATGTCATCACGGGACCTACAGCAGGCTCAGTTGATGTGAAAGTGTATGCTTCTACAATTAGAAAGAGACTGCACAAGTTTAACTTCCATGGGAGGTGTGCAAGGAGGAAACCTTTGATCTCTAAGAGAAACACAATTCCCTATACCAAAGAGATACCATTCTGACTGAAGTTTGCCAGAGAGAATATCGACAAAGACCATGACTTCTGGAATAATGTTCTTTGGGCAGATGAGTCCAAAATGTAATTATTTTGACACCAGAACCAAGGACATGTGTGGCGTAAACCAAAGACAGCCTTACAGGAAAAGAACCTCATACCAACTGTGAAGCAGCTGTGGAGGTGGAAGTGTGATGGTTTGGAGCTGCTTTGCTGCAGCAGGACCTGGCCAGCTCACCATCATAGAATCCACCATGAATTCTACTGTGTATCAGAGGGTGCTTGAGGGACATGTGAGATCATCTCTCAGAAAATTCAAGCTGAAGCGGAACTGGACCATGCAACATGACAATGACCCAAAACATACCAGTAAATGAACCAAGGACTGACTGAACATGAAGAAATGGAGAGTCCTGGAATGGCCGAGTCAAAGGCCAGATCTTAATCCCATTGAGATGCTGTGGGGTGACTTGAAACGGGCTGTACATGCAAGAAACCCAGCAAACATCTCACAGCTGAAAGAATTCTGCATTGAGGAATGGAGTAAACTTTCCTCAGACTGATGTCAGAGACGGGTAGATGGCTATAAGAATCGTCTCACTGCAGTTATTTCAGCCAAAGGCGGTAACACTAGCTATTGAGGGGTAGGGTGTCCTAACTTTTTCCGCAGTTAGAATATGCGTTTTGTAGAAGTCAATTTACAGAAGATCTTGAAAAGTCTTTTCTTCAGTTTGAATTGTTTAATTATATTACTTCAATCTCTCAGTATTGTTTACATTGAGATTAAATATCCATATATAAAAAAATGTTACAAAATACCCAGATTTTTGTATTGGTGTCACATGACTGTAGTTTGATTCTTAATCCTGCCAGAGAATTATTAATTTCAACAATTAATTTCAACAATTCAAATATAGTGGAATCTCGGTTTGCAAAAAATGCAGTTTGTGAGCGTCCTGCAAGATGAGCAAATATTTTTTTAAAAATTGACTTGGAAAACGAACAAGTCTTGGTTTATGAGTACCGAATATCATGTATCATGAATGCGCTTCTTGTTTTGACGCCGAGCGTCATGTGATCACAACTGAGCCAACGTTTTTTCTCTCTTTTGTGCTGTGGAATTTTGGGTAATCGTCTACACTGCTAGGTCGTAGTGCACGTCTCTCACTGGTATAATCAACATCTGTGTACTGTTTACTATAACACTGTGACCACGTGTGAAGTGCTTCCTCCACATGCTCCATCCAGCCGTGTGCCCGCCTGCCAGCTGGGCACTGCACACCGAACCTGCACGTGCACTCCTACACATCTTTTCCTTCCCTTTGTCCCATTCTTTCCATCCTCCCTCATTTAACCCTTTCCTAGCTTTTCTCCTGTAAGACTGCGCCTCGTGTCCGTGTGTCAAATTCATATTTCTGCTGCTTTACTTTGAGGGTACAATCTTAAATTTGTGAGACGATCACTGTTACATAAGACACTGTTAATAATATCGTTGTCTTGCATATTTTTTTTATTTCAAAAGAAGACATAACTTTGACCAGATTTGCACATCCTGCATAACAGGTCAGGCAGCATGCTCTACATATTAGCCAACAGCGTTGGATTCCTTTTCTAAAAACATGAAATGTAAATGGTACCAGTCAGACTACATTCATGTGCTTGAGTCTGGGTCATATGTGACTGTTCAATAAATTTAAGTTTGTAACAGTCTTTAATAACACACTATAATCATCTGTTTGTAGTGAAAATTAGTCAGCTGCTTCATTTTATATTAGCATCAGAATTTGATTTGTATAACTTTTCCAGGTAAATTTACTTTACAGCTGCATATCACATGTAAAATAACTATCCTGTATTACCTTATGTTTTTGCTTGTATTCACTCCTATTTTTTACCCAAGCTATTATGCCAAAACATTTCTGTGTTGAAAATTCGGGCAGATTTTAGATGCACTGTTGACATTGAATTTTGACAGCAATTTATTACAGGTCATAAGCGGTCTGATTACAGTAGAAGTAGAACATCTGCATTTTGAGGATTTGGATCACAAGTAGGGTTAATATATCTGCCACGGAACTCTACAGCTGAGAGACAGTGAAGTCTGACAGCTCCCCCTGCAGGGCAGACTGCAGTGGTACAAGCCAGCATTCCACAGTAGGAGCAGCAGGAAGTGCGTAGTTGATGGCAGAGCTCCTGTGAAGAAACTCATGCAGTTTAGTTGAAGATTAGCAATAAGAAAGCACAATATATTGAGGTTGAAATGTATTACATAGACCTACCATTCTGCCACCACTTCCTGGTCCCCGATTTTAATTTTTGATCCTGGTAACTCCTCAAACTCAAGACCAGGTTTTCCTTGAATATCAAATAAATTATTTACTCAGCAGTAGTACTGTCACAGGTGATGTTAAAGCAGCATTAGTAAATTTATAACCAAATCTATATTATGCCGCCATAATTGATTTAAACCATCCTTTTTATATGTAATATTAGAATTTGCCTTGGGTTTACCAGCTTTTTAAAACTGCTTTAATTGCCTTACCCAGAATGCCCTGTGTGTTGGCATCCTTCGGTTGTCGACGAATAAATGGCCACAGAAAAAACTCCCCATCTTTTTTGTGGAGTAGGAAAAAAACCCTCATGGATCCCATCGTGACATCTAATTTATTGTCTCTCAGAATTATGGACGCACTGTGAAAAAGCAAAATCACTCAGTTGGATTTGATTTTAAATTCATATGTTGTTTTCCGTCCTGTGCACTGTGCCGGTCAGTAGCTAAGTTTACATGGTTTCTTCAGTCCCTTTAAAATCGTTTTGATTCAAAATTCCAACTTAACAGTTTACCTGGATACTGATAAGATGTTTGTTTACATGAACCTTCTCTCCCTTCTGTCATTATGGGAAACATAAGGTTGCTGGCAAACAAAATGGACAGATTTTGTGCACTGATCAAGGCAGGGCAAGAATATTGTGGAATGCATTATGTGCTTTCCTGAAACATAGCAACAGCTAATATCGGACTTAAACTCCACCATCACTAGTCTGCAGACAGTATACTGTAGTCTGTCAGGACAGACACTGCAGACTGAGCGGTAATAAAAAATGAGGGGGGATTGCAGTGTTTATTAACAACAGATATTTGATGTTTGTGTTCTTATTTGCTGCAACAATTTACATATAAATTTACAATTTATAGATAATTATATTCCGTATAATGAGGGTTTTGGAGAAGATGTTATTGGTTTATCTCAGCTCTCGGGTTAGCTCTTGCCTACAGGGGTCAGGTTGGTGTGGATGATGCAATCATTTATCTTCTTCAGCAAGCTTTTCCTCACTTCGATATAGCAGGGAGCATTGTGAGAATCATGGAAAAGTGGTCAGCAGTACTGGAGCACCACAGGGGACAGTACTCTTTCCTTCACATTATACACTTGAGACTTACAGTACAACTCTAAATCCTGGCATCTGCAGAATTGCTCAGATGACTCTGCAGTTGCTGGCTGTGTTAATGGTGGTCAGGAAGTGGAGTACAGAGGCCAAGTGGACAGTTTCGTGGATTGGTGTGAGAGAAACATCCTCCTCCTGAACACAGCCAAGACTAAGGAGATGGTCATGGATTTTCTGGGTGAGGAGGTGAAGATGGTGGAGACACTGATACCTTCATGTTGAGTTCATTTTGACAATAGATTGGACTGTAAATGCTGTCTGCAGGAGAGGAAGAGAAGACTCTACTTATTGAGGAAGCTCATGTCCTTTAATGCCTGCAGCAGAGTTTGCAGATCTTTTATCAGTCTGTTGTTACAAGTGCAGTATTCTTTGCCGCTATCAGCAGAGGCGGCAGCAGCATCAGAAGTAGCAATGTTAGGAAACTCAACAAGCTAATCAGGAAGGCTAGCTCACTTTTGTGCACTCCCCTGTGCTTGGAGTTGGTGGTGGAGAGAAGTATGCTTCACAAATTTTTAACCAATAAGGAGAACACATCACATCTCCTCCACGACCTACTTTGACAATATTTCACCTCTGCTTTGACAAAGAATGCTACAGGGAGGCTTTCCTGCCAACTGCATTGAGACTTTACAATAACACTGTTCTGTTTCAGGAGAGGGTTCTCCTTCTCTGATATCACTACAAATAAGGTAATATACATTTTGTTTCAATGCACTTATATGATCATATCATGTCATTCTCTTGAATATCTCAACTTGCTTTTTACAGCTACTTAAGTTCCCTTCTGTATATACAGTCATCATTTTTTGCAACATTTTAACCACATTTTAAAATAAATTTACCCTTTTCTTATTGTCATTTATTTTAATCTAGCATTAATATTCTTTTATTCCTTAATGCTTGTATGTTGTATAATTTGTTAACTTGCTGCTGTAATGTTAAAATTTTCTTTTGAAATTAATAAAATGCTCTATCTGTCTAATCCTGCTAATAAATGTACTATAGCTAACAGTTGAGAAATAAAAAAAATAGGCCAAACCAATTATTACACACTTATGACAAAAACACGAGTTTTCGCACTCTGTCTCTCATGACAGAAAGAGTGACCAAAAGAGTGAAAAGAACGCAGAACGTGATTTTTTTTCCCTGTATGTCTGTTAATAAATAGGCCGTCTCTGAATATACTATCAGTCATGGACCCATCTGCCCACAACCCGCAATATTTAATCTAAAAGTCATCCAAATTCATAGTTCATGTGTCCGGTGGTTGTCGGTTGACTCAAAACAACTATTTTCAGTTATAAAGTATTTTCAAGCTAAAACTCCTTGCTAGAATCTTTACCTGTCTGACTTGAGTCCTTGTCCTGGTGACTGCCCCCAAACATGCGTCACATTTTTTTCTCCATCAGAGTAGACATATTCAGTAGGACTCACAAGAAGCTTTGCTGTTTTATAATGTACAGCAATGTGCTGGAAGCCTTTCTCTGAGAGTTCACCATTCATAGAGAAGTCTGGAGGGAGGTTAAAAAAAACAATGGTACAGCAATATAATTATATAGTTTAGGGGGGGGGGGGGGGGGGGGCAATATATGCTTACATCATCAATGAGTCAGAAACCAAACAGGATTAACCTGCCTCCCACCATTTCTTCTTCAACTGAGAGATGTTTAGAGAGCATGAGGATTTGTGCAAAATAGAGATTTGTGCTCGAACAATTTGCTCAAAAATGGCAGAAAAATTTAAGGTTATACTTGGCAGCATGACTGCGGAAGTTTCCTGGTTTGCCTATATGGATGCACTGGCTATGTGAAGGGGAGGATATTTGGCATTAGAGGGATAGGCGAAGGATTTGGGGAGTATTGCCCTCTTACCCATGCCTAGAACCATCCATGGTAAATATCCAATATCATCAACTTTCCTGAAATATGAGATTTTCCTTCATACAGTGTTGTTAGCAATGGTGATAAATTAGGTGTGAAAAATATTTATATAGTGATTTTTGTTGCAAGAATCCATGTTACATGGAAAAGGAGGAAGAGTCAAGGTTCATACAAAATGATATAATTAATTAAGCTGCTCTGTTTGTAATAGCCATTGAAATAAAAGAGTACAAAGTGTACTGTGAAATTAACACATAAAAAAGTTATTTCATACTTGATGAGGTGTCCAAAAGGAGGCGGAGTTTATGGCCTACAGGTGCCTTGTAACAGATTGGCTTTGGCTGTGCAGAGATCAAGAACCTCAGACCACTCACTGTAAGAGAGAACGTTTAGAGAACAACAGTGATATACTAAACACACTGAATAATATATATGTCCTCGAGTCAGCATCCCAAAGTTGTGTCTGAGGCTTCTTTGGCTATTGTGCGCACACGCAACACAACCTGGGGGTCCAGACACTCGCAGTGCGAGTTGTTGGTTTTCTCGTTCCTATAGCGGTTTCATGCAGCATCGAGTGTAGCTGATGGGAAAGGGAACGTCTCGGGTTCCTTTGCTGTAACCCTGTTCCCTGAAAAAGCAGGAATGAGATGCTGCGCTCCAATGCTGCACTGCTGGCATGACTGGACGTCCTTTCAGACAAAAAATCGACCGAGAATCGGAGAATCTTCACAACAACAGACTGAGCTGGACTCTCTTAAAATCCCCTATATAGTCTTGAAATTATCTTAAGCCCTGAGTGTAGGCACCAATATAAACTTTTTAGTAGATCATATCAAATGCTTTTGGACTTAATAATAGCGAACCAGAAAGAATATGAAGAAATCACTGTTGTCCAATTCCTCATTCAGTGTCTGAATGAACAATCAAGCAAAGCTGGGCTTTCAAATACTGATTTAAAAAAAATGTTATTTAGCCAAAGCATTAACACAATTTGTTTACAAATTATTTGCATTTAGTTTTATTTGAGTTATTAAAGCTCTGGAGATACTACATGATCTTGGATTATTTTGCTGCATCATGATGTCATTTCCTTTAAATATACACTCTAAATAATAATCATTATACAGCATTTTAAATTTAGGAGAAATATTGTCAGCAGTTGGGAAAAAATTAAACAAAACTGTTCATCCCACCAATACAAGCACCTTTAAGAAAAAAAAAAACCATAAGAAACTGATAATTTTCTATATGCTATTATGTTTTTTCTATATGTTTTGTACTTTTTCCCTCCCATTTATTGTCTTATTTTTGTCTCTCTCTCTCACTCTCTCTGTGTATACTGTATATGATAATGACCCAAATAATGGAATGGCTGATGAGTCCTATCAAAGAACTGTCGACTGCCTTGAGGGCCATGCATAAGAGATCTGCACATTTTGATAGATTGAAGAGTGGAATTATAGGCAAATAAACATGTGCTAAGGTGGTAGGATCTTAGTGAATACTGTGTTAAAAATATTATTAGAACAAAATATTTAACAAGGTTTTAGTTAAGGAGTGTGCAACCAAGTTTTAATATATATATTTTTTCCCCCTAAAATGGCTGTTTTTCACTTTTTTTGTCGGTTGCTATATAACATGAAGCGGAAAAATGATCTGAAATCATTTATCTAGGTACATTTTTTAATATCACAAAAACCTACAGAGCTAACAAATTGGACTCTTTTTCTTAGTAGAATGTTTAGAAATTCTTTGAAATCTGTAATGACAAAATGCTTGTTGGTTCTTTTGTTTGTAAAACCTCAGCAAAATGTCACATTATGACACACAGTGGATGTCATCACGTATTGTGTTTATTATGTAGAGAAGACAAGGAAAGGGCATTAAAACTGTACCGGAACACAGGGACAGAGAAGCTGTCTTCATTTAAAGGTTAGGCTATACAGTATATACATTAACCACTTCAATGTGTAAGGTAGATTAGACAGGACAATGATCTCCATACCGTCAGATCAACCGTACATGTTGTCTTTAACTTGGAAATATGTAGTGAGTATACTGTTTTAAGCATTATGTTTAAATAAAATAGGAGAAACTATGTTCATTCATGTCATACCTGTTGTGATTGTTGGCGATACATCACGTGGCATGCTGCGTAATATGTTGCGATCTCCAATTATCCTGGCTGCTTAAAATACAAAAACAGCAAGTCAATAGCATGTTCATCTGTATGGAGATTAGTGCACAAAAATAAATGTTATTTTAAAATGAAATAGAAAAAAAAAATATGGTCATCCATGTCATACTTTTTGTGATTGTTGGAGCTGCATCATGTGTCTTGATGCGTAAATTGTTATGATTCGTAATTAAGCTGCTATCTGAAAATACAAAATCAGCAAATCAAGAGAACTTCTTGCTCTTTTCATTTATATGGAGATTAGTGTAGAAAAATAAATAAAATAGGAGGAAATTATGTTTATAAATGTCATACCTTTTGTCAATGAATATTTAGGTGCCATGCTTAAGAATACACCAGGAGTGCTGTCAAGACTATGAACTTAAACAAATCATTGTAAAATTTAGCTTGTTTTCATCCAGGCCGAGTGCTTGTGCAAAGTGACAGATGGAAAAAGCGACAAACAGCATTGGAACGCTAATCTGTGAATGGTTTTAGGATGAAGTGATTGTACATAATGCTGGAGCAAAACAACCTTAAAGCATTTAAAATCTTTTTTTTTTAAAGTAAAGTAACAGCATGACCTCTTTCATTTTACTCAGATGAAACAATATGTCCACATTGTTGTGATATTTACAACAAACTGAAAAGGTGATATTGTAGTTTATATAGATAAAAACAATTCTGTGACTATGGTTGAATAAAATAAGAAATGGTGTGGTGGCATGAGAACATTACCACCCTAAACTTGATGATTTTTCTAACAGCTTCTCCATTTTTTCCCTCTTTTACCACTTCAGCTTGCCAATGACTACAGATTGCTCAGTTTAAAAACTTAGCGTTGTCCAAAAGCCACCTGTAACGGAAACTAGCTGCACTGTTTTTAACTATACTTAAAAAAAGTTAAAAAAATAAATAAAATCTTGAGGCCGATGATTTCTTATAATTTTTCTGTGCTACATGCTGCATCTCTCTTCACCCGACTTTGCTTGTTAATCCTGTTTGAAAACGTTTGTTATACGTGTAGCTGAAGATTTTGGATGTCTGAAGCAATGATTGCCATACCCAGTATGTCGATAGGCTTTTTGATGATCTGGGGAATATTTTATTTTTTTGTGAAAAGACGTGCTGCTACATTCCTTCTATTCATTTTTGCAGTTGCTTTAAACGAGTTGTTTGTGATGTACTTTGTAGTTGATGCACATGAAACCTGCCTACTGTCACAACCAGAAATTTTAATGTAACCATTATTATTAATTTTAGTGTATTTCTTCTGCTCGTCTTCTTTGGTAAATATGCTGCTTGTTTGATGTGCTTTTTTATGCAGTGAAATAAAAAAAATTGAAAGTTTTGCTTTAGTGTATAGATACTGTGCATTTTATACCTTGTTTAGATATTTTTTTATAAGCATTAAGCACTCGAGCTGAGCCACTTGTTCGACCAGAACCTCTAGGTGGCTTTTCCCCTTCTTTGGGTTTGTGGGCGACCTGTGTCTCATTTTCCTGTGGTTTAGTGACGACCATGGATGTAAGTGGAGTTACAAATTCATATTTGAGAGAGAGATCCAGAGCTTTTTTCCTGGTTGCTTCTTTCTCGTCTCCTTTGAGTGTCACTCTGAAACACGTGAATGTAAACATCACAATGTGCTTTAAAGACAAATGTTATTTCCTCATATACAGTAAATAGTGAAACAGGGTGGTCACTCACTCTTTCTCCAGGAGCTGTTTGACTGTAAGATAAGCCCACAGTCTCTGGATGAAGTTTTCATGTTGTGGTAAAACATCAATCACGTCTTTTGTTGAAATGGACTGCTGGTAGGTTATGTTTGTTCTTTCCTGCAAATAAAAGTGGGAAATAATTTCAAAATATTTATTTAAAAAAAAAAACAATATTATTTAAAGCATTATAGTGGAAAGTCTACTTAAACACATAGGCAGTACACCCAGGATTCTCAGTATAATGATGGGAGAGACAACATTTGTAGTATTTATTGTATTTAATCCAAATCGACAAATAAGTAAGAAACTGAAATTGAAGAAAAGCACTATTAGAGCATGGATGATCTTACTGAGATTGCGATGACCTCAGTATGTAAAGTCTCCAGGCTGTTGTCTGTGATTTGTCCCGCCACCACAATCTCGGAGCCGTTATAATACTGCCTGAAACTGGTCTGGGTGAGATTCGCTGCTCCGATGTAGTTCAGTTGAACATCAGTTAAGAGCGGCGTGGCCACTTCTTTATAAAAATCCTAAGCATGACGTGCAGTTGGTTAATCTGATGTGTTAATAGATATAACTGAAAATTCACACACGGTATCTCACCTGCAGCTGGAGGTCAGCATCTGAGTCCTCATAGATCCTGCGAGCAACTCCATCATTTTCCAGCGCCATTTTCTCCAGGAAATCAAAGTTGACATCAAATCCAAACCCCAGACAGTAAAGTGGAAATTTACCACCAATGGCCTCTTTGACATTTTCCTGAATTCTCCCTGTGTTTGTTTCACCTGCAGGACACACAGGTTAGTCAAAAGAGTTACAGAATACAGTGCTATAGAGATATAGGCATATTAAATATAGCTGTAGAGATTTAGACATACAGTACAGACCAAAATTTTGGACACACCTTGTCATTCAAAGAGGTTGAATTTGTATTATGACAAGAAAAAAGCAGCTAAGTGAAGAAAAACGAGCGGCCATCATTACTTTAATAAATGAAGGTCAGTCAGTCCGAAAAATTGGGAAAACTTTGAAAGTGTCCCCAAGTGCAGTCACAAAAACCATCAAGTGCTACAAAGAAACCGGCTGACATGTGGAACCGGCCCAGGAAAGGAAGACCGAGAGTCGCCTCTGCTGCGGACGATAAGTTCATCCGAGTCACCAGCCTCAGAAATCGCAGGTTAACAGCAGCTCAGATCAGAGAGCAGGTCAATGCCACACAGAGTTCTAGCAGCAGACACGTCTCTAGAACAACTGTTAAGAGGAGACTGTGTGAATCAGGCCTTCATGCTAGAATATCTGCTAGGAAACCACTGCTAAGGACAGGCAACAAGCAGAAGAGACGCATTTGGGCTAAAGAACACAAGAAAGAACACAATAAAGAAAACTCGCTGAATGAGAAGGGGTGTCCAAACTTTTGGTCTGTACTGTATCTCTCTCTATATACATATATACAGTATATAATATATAGACCCATATCATAACAGCATATCTACAGGCTGGGCCATTTCTATGGATCCACCTTAATAAAATGGGAATGGTTGGTGATATTAACGTCCTGTTTGTGGCACATTAGTACATGTGAGGGGGCAAACTTTTCAAGATGGGTGGTGACCATGGTGGCCATTTGGAAGTCGGCCATCTTGGATCCAACTTTTGTTTTTTCAATAGGAAGAGGGTCATGTGACACATCAAACTTATTGGGAATTTAAAATAATAATGGGAAATAACCCACATTGGATAGATCCCTCCAAGATTGTTGGAACAAAAAAAACAAAAAAAGTGATGGCATGGTGTGGTATATGGGGGTGCAAAGATAGTGGGGCCATTCTTCATCAATGGAAACCTCAAGGCCACTGGATATTTGAAATTGCTACATGATGATGTGTTGCCCTCTTTATGCACTGAAGCTGGCACGTTCCCTGAGTTTTTCAAGCAAGATGGTGCACCACCACATTATGGGTGTCAGGTCCGAGCATTCCTAGATGAACAGTTTCCTGAAAAGTGGATTGGTCATCGTGGGCCAGTTGAATGGCCCCCGAGGTTTCCCGATCTGACCCCCTTAGACTTTTATCTTTGGGGGCATCTGAAGGCAATTGTCTATGGTGTGAAGATACGAGATGTGCAGCACCTGAAACTACGGATACTGGATGCCTGTGCTGGCATTTCTCCTGCGGTGTTGCTATCAGTGTGTGAAGAGTGGGAGAAGAGGGTTGCATTGACAATCCATAACAATGGACAGCACATTGAACACATTTTATAAGTGGTCAGAAACTTGTAAATAACTCATGAAAGAATAAAGTTACGTTAAAACCAAGCACACCATTGTTTTTGTGAAATTCCCAGTAAGTTTGATGTGTCACATGACCCTCTTCCTATTGAAAAAACAAAAGTTGGATCCAAGATGGCCGACTTCCAAATGGCCACCATGGTCAGCACCCATCTTGAAAAGTTTGCCCCCTCACATATACTAATGTGCCACAAACAGGACATTAATATCACCAACCATTCCCATTTTATTAAGGTGGATCCATAGAAATGGCCCAGCCTGTAGATCAAAGCAAACCAACATTTTATTTTTCTTCTTTAATTTGTGAAATCATTTGTCTCATGCCAACTAGGAAGCCACAGTCTGAAGTAATACTTTATCTGCTCAATGGTTTGTTGCTTGCACATGAGCCTGTGGGAGCCTATGAGAATAAAATGGCTTACGTGGTGGGTGATCATTGTGAGAGTGATCATTTATGTGAACATATATTGAATTGCCAATTGCTTTAGATTCATATTTATGGTATCACTGTAACTTTAATTAAAAAATCCTAAACAGGTGGTAGTGCCATATTTTTTTCAATGTTGTGTCATTTTCACATCAACCTTCCTATGACGGTTGGCCATATTGCCTTCAGGGGCCACAAGCTTTGGTCAGTTTTTGGGGTTAGTTATTGCTTGGCCTCTTAATTGTTGCTTGCAGCCATATTTATGGTTTGATTTACAATACTTTAACTATTGTTTTTGTAATATTTAATATTTAACTAATATGTGGGGAGTTGCTAAATAAAGTAAAGAATGCTGTAACATGATATATCAGCCAGTTTATAACTATGGGAATACAGCTTAGATATGGCAACTGTGTTTATGTGTATATGCCTGAAGTGGGGTCTCCATCAGTCAGTAAGATAAGGATGGAGGCAGAGCCGTGTCGAGGGTGGCTTTTGATCACTTCCACCCCATTCAGCACAGCTTGATTGATGTTTGTGCCTGAGGAAAAAAATATTTGAAAATATTACACTTATAATTTAATGCATAAATGTATTTATTGAATTAAATAAGCAATTAATTGATGTTTTTTTTAATGCATTATTTATCCCTGCATTGTTAGTCTAGAGTAGAGTAAAATAAGAAGACAGACTTCAAATCTTTTAGACATAATTCATTTTTTCTCACATTATCAGCACACAACTGTGACACATACTGTATTAGGCATATTTGTTGTACACTCTTTACCTCCTCTGGCTTCGATTGATTTCACAAAGGATGTTGCTTTTTGCAGATTTGACTCTGTGGCTTGGAGAAGTTCATTGTTCCAGACGTCTACATTACTGTCAAAGGTGATCAGACCAAAATAATCATCACCACCCAGATCTCCCAAAATCTTCAACATGGCCAGACGAGTCTAACATAAAAAAAAAAGCAAAAGCAAACAGGTTTTTGAGAAGAAGCAGAAACCCAGTGACTCCCCACCTTAAACAAACTATTTCCTCTGGATATGTTTACACCTGTATATACAGAGGCAGGCTAGAGTTTACAGGTGTAAACATCTGTTTTGATATATGCTCAAAAAAATAAAGGAAACCCTCAGTACCAGTTTGACTTGAACCATGCATACACATATGAGAGGTGTTTAAGTTAAACCGAGACTAAGTGTTCCCTTTATTTTTTAAACAATACATATATATATATATATATATATATATATATATATATATATATATATATATATATAATAGTGAAACCTTGGAATGTGAGTAGTGTTCCATAAGACGAGCAAAGATTTTTTAATAAATTTTGAAAAACTAACAAGTCTTGGTTTACAAGTACAGAGTATCATGTATCACGCATGCACTTCTTGTTGTGACGTCACTTGATCACAATTGAGCTAGTGGTTTTTCCCTCTCTTGTGCTGCGGAATTGTGGGTAATCGTCTCCCCTGCTGAGTCTTAGTGCGCGTCTCTCACTGGTATGATCATCATCCGTGCACACGTGTACTGTTTACTATAACACTATGACAGTGGGTACGTGTAAAACATATTTTATTTTGTGTTTGTACAGCGTGCGTGTACTGTTTATTATAACATACGTGTGTGTGCCTGTATAAAGCACACTGTGCCCCTTCACACACAAAAAGACTCCTCCTTTCACATACACACACACACACATACACTCTCTCTGGAAACACTGCTCTGTCACGATGATTTTCAAAGGTCAAGTGCAGATTAATTTGTTTTATTTTTACTTTACAGCAGTGATTCCGTTAGTATGCGCTCATGTGAGTGTCATTAGCGATGTTCCTTGCTAATTTTTCTGATAAAACAGCCTTTCCGTTAATGTGTGTGTGTGTGTGTGTGTGTGTGGATGTGTGTGTGTGAGTGAAACTCAAAGAGGAAGAAGGTTTCCTGTGTAAGATGAGAAGACGGAGAGGGGGGTCTGATTCCTCCTGTTCTCTTTAAGAATTTTTTGGGGCTGTGGATTGAATAATTTGAATTTCCATTATTTCTTATGGGGAAATTCGATTTGGTGTAGTGTTTTAAAATACAAGGAACCAATTATGCTCGTAATCCAAGGTTCCACTGTACAGTATATATAGATACTTCTTCACATCTTGCATTGTTAATTTTGAACTACAGTGAGTTTTTCCTGTATACCTGATGAATTTTTGTGCCGCGCATGGAGCCACTTTTGTCGATGAGAAAAACAACATTTTTGGGGATTTGCTGAATATCTGTGGGTGCAAAATAGTGGACAAAATATCCGTTCAGTGCCTAGAAATAAAAAAATAATAATAGAGTAAGAAACTCTCACGAATGCACAACTATGTAAAAACATGTCAGTATATTTTAACTATAATGTTTAGTAGTTTTATATGTAAACTTTTAATTCAACTTTAAGGTTTTAAACCTGTAGTTCTCCATTTTGTTTTGGTCTCTTCACATCGTACTCTATGATCAGGTCTCCGTTTAGTCCATTTTCTCCACAACCTTCACACTTTGTCTGCTGCTCACGGGTGGGGTAAAAGTTCACCCATGCCTGCACATGAAAAGAAACAAAAAAACAAGAATAATAGAGTAAATTCATTTTCATCATTTGCAAATTATTATTGCTATTGTCTTTTATTAATACACTACTATTGTCATGCACACTCGTAACACGACCGGCACTAGGACCCGGAAGTAATACGGTCGGGTTTTCAGGAAGCATAAAAGGAGACAAGATGGCGCTTCACATTGCTCAGTCATTGAGTTCGCCCATGCCTTTGCTGACGCTACGCCGACTATTCTGTGAGGACTCACCGATTCTGGTTGCTTCTTTGATTGATTGAGTGTGTGTTGCTAGAACGCGGGTTTATTTGTGTAGATTTTTGCTCTTCGTGTAAGAGAGTTCTTAAACTAATCGCGTGGTTATCCTGCCTACTCGCGCTGCTTCCGCGTTTGGGTTTACCATCCACGCTACACGGGCTAACTGCTAAGGGTTTTCTGTTCATCCCTCATGCTCGTGACAACTATTAAAGTTATGAATAATTTTAATTGGATTTTTTATTTTTACTAAATTCCTTATTTTACTAAATCAAATTTGATGTTTACTAAAGCCCAGTTTTAAAATTAATTTCTCACCTCTTTGGTAGATGAAGCCAGAGTACTTGTTACAGCACTGGACAGCTCCTGAGTTTTCAGCCCTCCTTTAATCTCCAGGAAGGAAATACCCGGATGCTCGTTAATGTAGACATCAATCTAGAGAAGAGACAAAGATGTTATTAAATACAGATTTATTTTTAGCTCCATCACTCTAATCACTAATTTGGGATTTTTATACCTGTGTATATATATATATATATATATATATATATATATATATATATATATAGAACACTTACAGTAGTCCTGTTCAAGTCAAACGTCAAAAAAAAAAAACAGAAAAAAAAAATATATATACTGCTCAATATATATATGTGATTAAATGTTGCTGAATCACAAGAGTATGTGTTTAAGGATTCACAGTAAAGTATTTTTTTTAAACATTTAAAACAATGGACCTAAAAGTGACCTGTTCCATGGCAAAATGTGCAGTAAGCTCTTAAAAATCAGCCTTGTTTGATGCATTACTCATTGCATTAAACACAAATAAAGGCACAAATAAATTTTTTATTTTACTTTTGAAATAGCTGCAAATCCCAGCTGATTTCCTTAAATGTCACTATTAATTTCTAACGAATTGATCTGAGATATAATTACTATGAGAGAGATATCCTGTCCTACATCACCTTGAAATCTGACACAGTCTGCATTGGTTGAGCGTTGATTTGTAACTGGTATTTGCCAAGCCGTCTCTTCAGCAGCTCTTCATAGGTGAGTTCAAAGGTCACCTTACTGAAAGCTGCCACCGTCACTGAGGTTTTAAAGTCCTCCAGAGTCCGTCCTACTGAGCTGAAGCCATAACAAGCATCATCAATGCGTATGATAGTGGCTATGATACTTAATACACGTTGATTAAGCCAGTTAGAGACACACATTCTTTATTACAGTTTTTTTAATTCAACTTTGAAACATATATGGCAATATACTACTTTTAGTTGGGTGAAATAATACATCTATAATTCTTTTTGTGTGGTACCTGACAATCCCGGCACTTTCTCCTCGAGATACTGCTTGACTGTACTGTTGTTGTGCCGCTTCTTTCTGCTTCACAACTCCATCATACGTCTTTCCCTCTATGGTCCTGATTAGAAGGTTTTTTAGACATTTTCATGGACCTTGATTCACTGTTATTTCATACAACTAAACCAAAAGTCTGGGTTTTTTCTTTGTCACTAAACACTGTTTAATTTACACTTACAGTATCATGAATATATCTGTGGCCTGTGTAAGAATCTTTGACCTAATTTATCACTAGCACTGACTTGTCTGACTACAAGAAGTCAAACGAACTCATGTTTCTGCTTCCTAGAACACAGTGAAATTTAAGCTGATTATTTGGTGAAATCTTGTTTTATTGCATAATTCTAAAGTGTGGACTTCTTGTGTGCTGATACTTCATTTATACACTATCTATTTCCTAAATAAAAAAGGCCTGAACACACACACACACACACACACACACACACACTGCACTTTGTTGTCTTTTTGAATAGTACTCGGATAGGTTTTTGTTCATTTATAGTGTTAACCACTTTATCTCAACTAGTCAGCTAATAAGGTGTTTTAAATATATAGTAGATAGTTACTTTTGTAGTGTTATTTAGTTTTGGTAATTTATGTTTTGTATGTAGCACGTTGGTTCAGGAGGAATGCTGTTTCATGTTGCTGTGTACTGAACTGAAAATGGTTGAAATGGCAATAACGGGCCTCCGAGTGGCGCAGTGGTAAAGCGCGCGCCCTATCGAACTCGCATTCCCCGGATGATGCTGTTACCTCTCATAGCCGGAGGCCTAGAGAGAGCTGATTGGCCGAGCTCTCTCAGGGGGGAGGGATGAGAGGTACTTGGTGCTCCCACATTAATCACGGCTCTACAACCAATAAGGGCCGTCTGTTAGCTCATGAAAGCGGAAAAGTCGGCTGGCGTCACGTGGTTCGGAGGAAACACGTGATAGGCTTCGCCCTCCCGGCTAAGTGGTAGTAGTAGCCTTACCCTGCGTTCACACCGAATGCGGCGAGAGCGTCAAAACGGCCGGAAGTCATTCATTTTCAATGGGAGCTGGCGGCAAAGGGCGGCGCGGCGCGGGGTGAGTGGCAAGAGCAGCGAAGAGAGTTGAAATCAGCTCAACTTTATGGTAATGAGCTATGACGTGGTTGAGCGGCAACCAATAAAAAAGTAGAGGTCCTCCGCTTGAGAGGATTCTGCGGAAAGCAGTTCTGTAACTTTTGTTCCGGCAACATTAGTTCCCAAGCGAAAAGCTTGTTGCATTAAACTTGCACTTTAAATAGCCTAGGAGAGTTTGTAATTCAAATTAATGTTATTTTAATTAAAGACAAAGTCTAGTAAGTAATTCTAATAATATTATAATAATACGAAATATAATATAATAATAGTAAAAAAAATAAAGTATTAAATTAGACTAGCAATTCACAATGAACAGAAGCCACACCATACAAATGCCTTATAATTTGTTAATTTCTACAATACAGTTCTTTCTATCAATCAATTTCTTGTTTTCTTCCACATTTTGGTCTCCACAAGATCAACAAGCTTGATTGCTTTGCGGCCCCTTTAAATGCAATAAAGGCGTTCGGTCTACGTCAGAGCGGCGAAGCACGGCGATGAGCGGCGGCAGGGCGGCGAGAAGCGAACATTGACGTTCTCGCTGCGTTCGGTGTGAACGCAGGGTTAATGTGGGAGCCCCCTAGTGACGGGGAGAAATTGGAGACGACTAAATTAGGGAGAAAATCGGGGAAAAATACAAAAAAAAGAAAAAAAAAAGAAATGACAATTAAAGCTTACTTGACTTGACATATATATAAATTAGCCTGGCTACATTTGCTAGTGCATACAATGTATGTTAGTTTAGCTTCTTTGCTCATTTGACTTTAATTGATTCTTTTTCCCCCTGCTTCTGCAGATTAAATCAAACAAGTACATTTATGCCATTTTCATTATAAGCATTATAAGCAGTATAAGGGTTTTATGTAGGAATTCCCATTTCTTCCAGAAACCTATTTTGTAGAGCTTTGTACTGTGCCACCAGGACAGGACATTTGTAGAAACTGCACATTTGTGTATGTATGTAATTGTTTATTGACTTACATTCTGAATTTGCTAATAAAAGCATTTTTTGGTATCTTGACCTCAAAATGAACTTCTTTGGACTCACTGAGCCGGTTCGCCACACGACTTGTGATGACAGTGATGGCATATCGGCTGTTTACGGTAGAATTGATGTGGAAGCTGTAGATATCAACATCACGTTCCTGTATTAAGAGAGAACAACGAGATTGTGGTTTTTAGATTTCAGTTTCCTTTAAAACTTAGTTTTAAAAGTGAATTTACTTTTAAACAGTTGGGGGTGGGGGACGTGGGGGTGGGGGTGTGATGTCATATTTGGATTCCACATTAATCATAATGACATTAGTTCATGTAAGCAGAAGGTGGTTGGGGGTGGAAAGCGCTTTCCTCCAAGTATGTTACATTGTACCCTAATAGTGCATGAACACGATGGTACAGTTGGTAAAGATGCAGTTGACTTCATTTGAACTACAGGATCTCGTCTCCCCCCCCCCCCCAAAAAAAAATTTTTTAAAGAAAGACTGTAACAGTCAGCATATTTCCCCCTAACCAGTTGAGGCTTTATTATTTTATTATATGGTTTTCACAGACACTACAAAGGACTACTGCACATCATTTATGGGTGGTAAATTCTGTACATGTTGCTTTGTTATTTATGTAAATCTAAGGTATTCTTTTGGGGGGACTTATGTTATGTTGTTTGTTGGACTTGGATTACAGTGGTTCTTCGGCATATGAGTAATTTTGCAAATTTGTTGCAAAATTTTTGTTCTTAAGGCAAGAAAGGGCAAGACAGGGCTCGCCAATTTTTGCCTTAAGAAGTAAAATTTTGCAACAAATTTGCCTCTGCATACAAAGCATCTTCAGGATACGAGCAGGCAAACCTGTTGCCTATCATTCTGGTTGCGCATACATCCAGTAGTGTGTATTAAAACTTATTTGTGTTGGTGGAAAGCCAAGCGAAAGGAGATTTTTTTTTTTTGCATTTTTGGTGCAACATTCAGTAAAGAGATGTCATGATGCGGGTGGTATTGCACGTTATTGATGTGGGCTTTAAAGGGCAGGCATAAACGCAGAGGGATTTCAAACAAAAAGAGTGTTTTATTTTAAACAAACCAAACAATACTCCAGAAAGTAAACAAACAATACTCAAACTCCGAACACAGGTTCTTTTAAGTGTAACACGCATGCTGAGAGCTTACACAGGCTAAGAGCTTACACAGGACCACAGACCAGACTAAAGACAGGGGAGACGTGAGAGACAGGAGGAGACCCTAGAAACACTAGAGACTAGAGGCAGGGGAAAACCTAGAGACTGGGGAGAACCTAGAGACACTAGAGACCGGAGAGAACGTAGAGACAGGGGAAAACCTAGAGACAGGGGAAAACCTAGAGACACTAGAGACAGGAGAGAACGTAGAGACAGGGGAAAACCTAGAGACAGGGGAAAACCTAGAGACACTAGAGACCGGAGAGAACGTAGAGACAGGGGAAAACCTAGAGACAGGGGAAAACCTAGAGACAGGGGAGACACTAGAGACACTAGAGACAGGGGAGACACTAGAGACACTAAAGACTAGAGACAGGGGTGAACCTGTCACTAGAAACAGGGGAGAACCTAGAGACTAAGGGAAAAAAATAGAGACAGGGGAGAATCTAGAGATGGGGGAAAACCCAGAGAACCAAGAGACTAAGGGTGAAACTAGAGACAGGGGAGAACCTAGAGACCTGGGAGAACCTAGAGACTAGAGACAGGGGAAACACTAGAGACAGGGGAGAATCTAGAGACCTGGGAGAACCTAGAGACTAGAGACAGGGGAAACACTAGAGACAGGGGAGAACCTAGAGACAAGGGAGACACTAGGAGCACACTGAACTGGACTTAAAACAAATCCAAACTAAAATCAAACCAAACAAAAGGAATGCCCACTAGACATTATTAATGCTCGACTCAGTTTCTCAGAACTACCAGCTTTTTCTAGCAATTCATACAATACAAGAGATACGTAGCATTATCGGTTCCAAGAAAGTTAGCAAAGGAGTAAGCAAGTAAGCTTACAGAAAGGAGGGTTAGCTTAAGTGAAGTTTAATGTCTATTTATTTTATATTGTACTTGATACATGTCTTTTTTGTTTTTAAGTGTTTTGATTGCTTTTTTATGCAAAAATATGATTATAATCTTGAAAATTAATAATATTGGTAATATATTTGGGAGGCTGGAACAGATTATCTGTATTTGCATTATGTTTTATGGGAAAATAAAAGTGTTTCAAAATACCAAATTTTGCCATAAGAACTCCCTGGTGACGGATTAAATCTGTATGCAGAGGTACTGCTGTATGTTGTTTTTCTGTCATGCGAGAGTTCTCCAGGACAGATTTTTAAACAGAGTCGGCAAATATACTTAGTAGAACACTGATTTATTTCATTTTAATAATTTTGGGTATGTGGGTCTAAATTCGTAACTTCTCAAACTTTGTTCTTTGTCATGATTATACAAGAAATAATTTACACTTTATTCTTGGCTTTTTAGATGGTTTGATTGAGAATAAAGTAGTGAAAATCACAGTTTTGTATTTGTTAAAAGAGTATCTTCTATCACTTAAGAATGACTGTAGTTATATTTGTCTAGTATGACAGTAATTTATTCAAACTTTGCAGCATCCCCATGCAACCTGCCATTTCTTACCTTCCTGGAATTCACTGAGGTGACACAAATGAGTAAACATCCAAAAACAGTTAGTGCGATCGTTGCTCGCTCCATGATGACCCATGCAATGCTAACTTGTAAATGAATAATGTGCTTACTGCCAGTGTCTCCACACAGTCTGTGCCTGTGACTTTACATCATGTGGCAAACAACCCCAATACTGTTTACTTATGACTAACGTTGCACAATACAAAAACAGTTAAGATAGTACATAAAGTTCTTTATATTGATAGCATAATATTATTAACTTAATAACTTAAAAATGCTAAACTGTTAAAATGTTTATCCTGTGTGGATGTTGCTCACTCAGGTTTGTGTAGTTGGTTAAAATAACCTAAACTTCAATTCACCATCCTTCATATGTTGTGATGAAAAAAGGATGTGCCACTAATTCTTGTTTCATGGATTTTGCACTATTTGCACTGTTATAGTTTTAGCATTTTAGAGTTTCATTCATTATAATAAATGAAAAACTTTGAGAAATTCTCTGATTTATTTATCGTGTGTTATAAGTACAATAAAACATTAAAAAGTCTAAGTCATAAATATCACTGTTACTATTTGTTTTTTTCTTTTTTTTGGCTTTGGTGAGGTAAACACTCGGTTCATTCCTGTAATCTCTACAAAACAAACAGAACAGCTCAACCAAAGTGTAAACAGACCTTCACCCTAAAGCTACCCAACCAGGACCTTGAAATTAGTTTCCATGTACAGTAGTTCTGCTGATTCTGGTTTCAATTATTTTTTGTTGAACTGTTTAAGTAAAAGTTTAATTAGGATGTAGTATTATACAATTAAAGTACAGAAGTCCATGTGACAGCTCCAAGAACAGTATATAAAGTATTTTTGGGAGCTTTTTGATGAAGCATTTTTGATTTCCATGAAGTTTCTTAAAATCTCACAATGTTACGTGTTTATAGCCAACCGCAAACAATTTCTAAATTACTTAGGTGCTACGGTACATAACAATTAGACAGTCTTGTAAACTAATAACGTAATACAAAATAGAAAATATTAGTTGAAAAACTAGTTTATATTTAGTTTAATGTTAAATCTCCAACTAAAGCTTCACTGAAACTATTGTGCAGATGATTCATTTCTTCAGTCTCACTGATCCGATTGTACAGTCATACATTCTGTATAACATATAACAGTCTAGTGTTTTTGCTTCACTGTGATGACAATCATTCTGTCGACTCATTCACAGTACACAATATATTCATTTACATTTCCAAGACACTTATTGTTTGAAAAGGCCATAAGCGAGGCCATGTACTTAGTGGTCACACATCAATCTGCAGCTAATCGGTCTGTGAGCTTACGCAAGCGGAAGGAGAATATAGCACTGTCCTCTGAGTGTGTTACTCCGCCCCCAACGAGCAGTTCGAAAAGATGCGGTCGGCTGGCGTCACGTGGTTCGGAGGAAACACGTGATAGTCTACGGCCCTCCCGGCTGAGAGGTAGTAGTAGCCTTAATGTGGAGCCCCCTAGTGACGGGGAGGAATTGGACACGACTGAATTAGGGAGAAAATCAGGGGAAAAATCCCTCCCCCCAAAAAAGGTCGACCCTTTATAGATTCAAATTATATATTACAGTCGTGTGTATGATCAATAATGACGGAGCATTTTAAGTTCTTTTTATGGTTACCAGAGAAAAATGCAAGTTGTCCCGCTGGCAGGACTGCCAACCCCTATGGTCACTTGGTATTG